>VZTF01004042.1:583488-599326 GCA_013397755.1 Cnemophilus loriae
CAACCAGTGAGCCCAGCCCACAGCACACACTGGTTTCTCCAGTGAGCAAGACTTCCCAGGAAGTCCTTGTTGTCTCCCACTGCAACCTCCTCAGTATTGCTCTATCACTACATCCCAGCGTACTATACCAAGCCAAAAATTCATCTGGATTGTTAAAATAAAACTCAAAAAACAACTTGATAATTTCTTTTTAATTACTCACAGATTTAGTTCAAAAACAAAACCAAACTAACAGCTGGGTTGAAGCAATTTAGAGATTCTAATAAGCAGTTAAGAGTGGAGTCAGACAGGTTTTTCCTAACCGGGCTTTTCTGCTGAAGAAATCACACCACCCATTTCTAAAAATGTTTAGCCAGGTTCCTTCAGTGAGGATTCCTAACCTATAAAACTAAGCTCATTCAGGTTGAGAGAGAACATTAAGCAGACTAACAGCCACCTCCAAGATGAGAAACAGCAGCAGAAAAGTTATTTTCTTGGAGAAGTCACCAGTGAAATCCCAAAGGAAACTACACTGTTCAATATATCTAATGCTGCAATAAAGTTTCTTTAGATTCCAAATTTATCCAGACAACCAGCTGAAAACATGACTGCAAAGCCTTGCAGAAGATTCCACTTCTACCGTGGTACTCAATACTAGCATCTCAAGGTTACCAATTCAAAACTTTATCGGAAATACTGCCCTAAAAGCTGTGAATCATTGTTTTTAAATTAGCTACTATCACACAGGAAAAAGATCTACGAAATACCATTGAAAAACTTCCATGAAAAGTTAAACTGGTTGGTCAGTTACTACCAAAAAGCAAGCCAGACATTTTTAGGAAAAGCAATTGAATGAAACAAAACGTTTCACTACTTAAGTCTATTGTGTGTACACTGAATATTCCACAGGGCTCTGAGTCCTCGTTTTGAGGGGAATGCAGGCAAACAAGGAAACACAGAGCAGAATAGCAATGCTGAACAGAGATATGCTTCTATATAAGAAGAGACTTAATTAATCACTGTTCTTCAGCTTTGGGAATGCCAAAACAAACAAAAAACCACACCCCAAACGAAAAACAAATCCCAAAAAGTAAGAGATGTATATGCTGCATTTGGTTTATGGCTTTTCAAGTCTAGTAAGAGATTAATGCTTTTCTCTATTTAGATGCTAAAATGCTCCCATTCTACTCTCGCAAGAGTTCTGGAACTTAAGAGTCTACTGCCTCAGACTGCTAATCCATATTTTTCTCTTTCTCCATAAGCCTTTTTATAATATGGAGGCGGTCTGAGAGTACTGCCTGCACTCCCAAAACATCCTTGTGATGTAAGAGAGTACAGTGTTTTAAATTTGTAGGTAACGAACTCTAACGGAGCTTTCAGGCACTTAATTCCAAACAGCAAATGAGCTTCTGATGGCACTGACTCTGGGTGGAGGACTGTAGCTAGCAGGATACCTCAGGAATCAATAGTGGGTTCACTCCAGTACTGATCAAGATTGTCATTAATGATCTGGATGATAAGGCCACGTGCAATCTCAGTAAGTTTGCTCATGACAGACTGGGAGGACTGGCTGATGTACCAGAGGGTCATGATGTCATCCCAGGGGACCCTGACAGGCTGCACAAATGGGCTGACAGGACCCTCCCACAGTTCGGCACAGGGAACTGGGAAGCCCCACACGTGGGCTGCAATAACCTCGCACTGCACCAGGACACGCTAGGCACTGACCTGCTGGAAAACAGCTCCACAGGCCAAACCTGCGGGTCCCGCTGGACACCAAAGTGAACATGGGCCAGCAATGCACTTGGTGGACAGTGATGTCCTGGGCTGCCTTTGGAGCAGTGGTGCCAGGAGGAGGAGGGGGATGATCCTTCCCCTCTACTCAGCACTGGCGGGACCACACCTGGACTGCTGCATCCAGCTCTGGGCCATCCCTATACAGGCATACTGCAGAAAATGCAGCACAGGCCCACAAATGACCAGGGCTCTGCAGCACAGATCAGAGGGGGAAAGGCTGACAGCACTGGCAACATACAGCCTACGAAAGAGAAGATTCAGGAGGAATATCATCAATGGGCTCAAATTCCTGAAAAACACGTTAAAATACCATGTGAGAGTCAGGCTCTCTTCAGTGGTGCCCTGTGACAGGATAAGAGGTGATGGGTACAGGCTGAAACACAGAAGGTTTCACCTGAACATCAGTGTGAAGAGCCAATTTATTTGTCTCAACCCTGGTTGTCAGAGGCATGTGGGGGAGGGGTTGCACATGTGCCATGTCCAGAAGGCAGCTAGGAGAAGACGACAGAGGAAAGCCTTGTCTCTGGGGGAACTTTGCCTGGCAACCATTTCGTGTCTCACATGGGACAAGGAGTCAGCAGGGGAACACTAAAGACCCCAGAGACACTCTCCAATCAGATGGCGAAAGGTCCCCACCAACGAACTGCCATGGAAGGTTGGACTGGGCCAATGGTCTCCTGTCAGCAGGCAGACTTTGGGTGGGGCCGGAGGCCATAAAAAGTAACTTGCACCCCAAGCTCTCAGGGCTTTGGGGTTTTATGATTTTTGGGGGCTTTTTGAACTTGCTTTCTGAGTGTGGGTTTTCGGCTTGGGGATTTTGGGGTCTTGTGCCTTTTTCTTTTCGACTCTGGGGCTTTTGGAGCTTATGCTTTTGTCTGTTTGGGAGCTTTTGAGTCTTACGCTTTTTGCTCTGGCTCCAGCCTGCCTTTTGGCTCTCCTGCCCTCGCTGGCTCTTGCTTGCCCTTCACAGAATAATCTGAGTTGGAAGGGACTCAGAAGGATCATCGAGTCCAACTCTTAAGTGAATGGCCCATACAGGGATGGAACCCACATCCTTGGCAACATTAGCACCGTGCTCCAACCAACTGAGCTAATCTCAGGGTCACTTGCATCTGTCCTGCCTCTTGCTGTCCCTGACCAAGCCCTGCCTGCTTTGCCTCTGTGTCCCTGCCTGAGCCACCTGCATCCAACCCTGCCCGCCTCCGAGCCAGCCTGCCGCTGTGACCCCGTCCAGGCTCCTGGACCTCCCGCCCGAGCGCCCCTCACCTCGTGTCCGGCCGCCCGTCGCTGCGGGAGCCGCGCACAGGCAAGCCGCGCGCACACCCCCGCCTCGTGGACGGCACTCCCTGACCTCAGGTGGTAACATCTTCTTTTCTCTCTGTCCCCTCTCTCTCTCTCTCTTCCCCTAGTCCTCTCCCATTTTCCTTAGTCTTGCTCTGTCTTCTCTAGCCCTGTTTAGTAGGGTAACTCCTTTTTATTTTGTTTTTTCATGACCAATAAACGGTTCTCAGATACAAAGTTTCCCTCGTTTTGCTTAATTTCGTCCCTGAGCAGGTATTTTTAAAAGAACTCCTCGCAGTTACCCACAGTGGAATGCGACAATCAGAAAAGACTTTTTAACTGTGAGGGTGACAGTGAAAGGGAGGTAGCCCAGGGAGGTTGTGGAGTTCAAACCTGATGCCTGGTTTCAACAGGTAATGACATGAATTCATACAGTATCACTGTCAGGAGGTGTAAGAAGAGATAGATGAAGGCAACAGTCTGAAATAAATAAGGTATTTCTGATACAATTTTGAAACATAGTGTTTAACAACTCAACATTTCTTAAGGAAATAACTGTCTTCATCTTTGCTTCCTTCTCACACTACAACTCCAACTCCTCAAAGTGAAGCAGCAGGAGGCAAAAATTAAAACTAATTATTTTCTGTGGAATACTGGACTGATACATAATTCATTTCAAGATCATGAGAACACATTCTATCTGTTTACAGTTTTATTGTTACCACAAGAAACAATGTTATCCCTTTCTCTATTTAAGAAATTACTTAGTTAAAAAAAAACAACAGGTAAGTGTACCTGTGGCTGAAATGGTGGAGCAGTAGGCCCCTGCATCCCTTGTGATTGTTCATCCATTCTATCACGCAACAATGTCCCTTATGTCCTGAAAAGAAAAATACAGTCATTACAGTAATCCAGTCAGTATTTATGATTAATGAACATCAGCAGAAGAACAAAGGAATTAATCTTCTCAATTGTATGCTTGAGTTTAGGAACGTTTAACTAGTCCAGCTCTGCACTGTGTGGGGAAGGACACTTTCTTATGTTTAGCTGCTCTATGAAATGAAATAAATCTATAGGAACTTGAATTTATTATTAAATAATGTGAATTAAAACTACTTGTACAAGACAAATGACTCTGTCTGATAAAAACTGTGTCATCCCATTACTCTTCAGGGGCACCAACCACTTGTTTAACTACGTAGATGTTTGACCTACAGGCAGCACAGGAAATAGCAGATCAGAACAGTTACAACTGCAGCACACATACTGCTTATTTGCATTGATTCATCTGTAGATTTTAGGGAATATGCAAGAGTAGTTCCATCTAAATAGAAAAAAAGCTAAACATGTACACAATACATTCTGACAAGCTAGTTAAGAGGCCTTTGAAATACCATGTTAGAAGCACAGCCTCCATTCCCAACTGTGAACTTCTCATTTTTCATCAGGAAGATGGGAGGAAAGATGCCTGCCACATTCCCAAGACAGACACACAAGGCTTTGAACAGTAATAAGAGCTGCAAAATGCACTGAATCATTAGTAGGAAAAACAGGAGAGACAAAAATGCAAATGCTCATAAGATTTTTTTTTCTCAACCAAGTGAATCCTTTCTTAGGCACCTCTGAGGGGAAGCAGGTGCAGCCCCCAGTGTTACTGATGCCTACAAGGGCCATCCCTGTTCAGATGAAGACAACACAAAAGTTCACTGGCAGCTTTGAATGCAAACAATGAAATAAGCTTTCATACAAGTAAGAGGCAAGGCCTGAACAACTTTTTCATCACACAAAGATTAAGTATTCTTGCCTATTACCCAGTCAAACCTGCCAAGGCCTTCAGAGGAACAAGAATCATGTGTCTGACAGGGATATTATCCTTGCTTTTCAATTTCTTGATTTCTTATTCCCTGCTCCAAATCCTGAATGTTCTAGAGACAGACAGACACAGAATATTTTTTCTGACACCGTTAGATGTTTAACATGAAGAAATTTCCTGTAATAAATTTATTCTGCTAAACCTATGTACTTCTACATACAAAGCTATTTACATTCCACACAGAATCCAACAGCTGTTAAAACACACACAAATCTTCCCGGTAATTTCTCTAGACTATTCAAAGGGTTAGAAATAACTCTCAACAGAAAGCAGAAAACCTTAGAAAAGTTTTTCAAAGCCTGTTGCAAAATATTCAAGAAACTAATGAATGGCTTGTGCTCACAGTACTGTTGTCATTCTTACAGTATTCTTGTGGTAACATCACTAACAGACAAAAGAGTCACCAAGCAGCTCTGCAGAGTTCCTCCGTGTGCTGTCCTTGTGTAGTAAGCAGTGGACTGCATACACAAACACGCCATTGGTGATCTGCTCTCCCCGGCCCATTGAAAGCAGTCACCCACACGCCATCCCACCTCCATCAGCAATTCCTAACACCAAATCACAGCCACCCTCCAGAGCAACCAAAGGCCCCCACAGGCTTTGCCTTCCCATCCATCATACTTCCATACAAAGCATACAGGTTGGGGCTTCCTGTTGTTTTGCATTACCTGTAACTGATTCAAAGACCAAGGAGATCCAAAAGAGGCAATTACAGACAGGTCAAGAGAGAGAGAAAAAAAAAATCAATTATCAAACTACAGTGAGAAGGAGAGAAGAGGAGGTAGGAAGTGCCAAGATTTCCAAGACTGTCAGAATGACCATGCTGAGAAAGGGGGAGTCAGCTGGCAGAGACACTGCACACCACTGACCAGGCAATCTCTCAGCCAGCACTAGGTCACCAATACCAACACTTCTTGCAAGTTCTAAAATATCTCCCATACAATCTCCCCTCCAAGGCAAGAAATCATAACACAACAGCACTGAAAATTAAACCATTGTCACAAAACTTCATCTAAATTCTTCAGGTAGATTCATAGGGGTTGATGCAGATGCAACAAATCCTGGGGGAGGAATGTACAGCAAACTTCAGGAATCTTCTGCTGATTTCTTGTTGTAGAGATCTTTCTATCACTGCTAAGAATGCAATAATTTTTTTCTGAAGTGCAATTTTGAAGAGTCTTTATATGAATTTTACTCTTTTCAATAGCATCAATATTTCTAGTGAAGGTTTTGCAGTGTTTTATTAATATGTTTCAATATTCAAGATTTTGACCATATAATGCACCAATAGATAATTCCTATGGGAAAAACATTTGCTTCAAATGGTCAAAGGAAAAGAAGTAAATAAAAAAACTTTTACCCTCTTTTGCAAATATATACCCAGGATTAATGAAATCTAAACTGAAATGTTTAGATGACGTATGTTAATTCAGGAAATATACAACCCATTCATCTTGTCTGAGTGGTCAGAGCCACTAACTGAAAGTGTTCAGAAATTTGTCTCTCTCTTTTCTTGTTAAATTTGGGAAAAGAGTAGAAATGGGAGAAGTCATGTTATTACCACTGCCAGTTGCTCTGCCCTCTGTGGCTTGTCTTTATAATAAAAGCAAGCAAACCAAAGAGGTAAAACATTCTACCATACAAAGCATGGAAGACTTATTAACTCAAGGATTTGTTGTTGTTTTTGCAGAAAGGCAAAGATAAGTATTTTATCTCCATTTATGAAAGTTATTTTAATTTTTTTACTTTTTGTCTTTGAAGACTGCGTGATAGATTCACATTTTAGAGAAATGTGGTATTTTGTTTACACAAAATCCCAAAGATGCAAAAGAATGCCAAGAACGCAAAGTAAATCTTTCGTACTACAAAACACAACATAAGTAAGAACTGGATTTTGTTGCTTGAAGACTGTTTTCACTGTGAGGCATGCCTTTCACCTTAACATTAACTCCAGAAGTCAAAACATAGTGCTGTAATATTGTTCATCTTTAAATTTCAACTGAGGCAATAATTATGTCTCTTCCAAAGATGGTTTTCAAGTTCTAATTTACAGTGATAAGACACTAAAAATACCCCAAAGAGTCCATGCTTGTTTAAAACTGAAATGCAAATACAAAACACATCTATTTGTAACATGTCTGTCACCTCTTTAAACAAGTAATACAATGACCAGCTTCTGCAAATCCATCACCTTGTTATATAAAGCTTCACAAAAAAGAGGCAACAGGTGAGGTGAGGTAAGTCAACTATACCAGCACCCCTCAAAACCTCCAAATGAAACTTGTGTTTTTCAATACTCTCAAATCATGTAGGGGGAAAGGACTCCTTGCCTTCACCACACCCCTTGCAAAAAAGAGGAACTTTCTGAATCATTTATCTTGCAAACATGATGTTCACCATTTTGAAGATGAAGATCATTTAGATTTGGACAACCTTACACTTCACAATTATAGTTAATACTTTTGGTTAATTGCTAGTATTTTAAATCTTTGACTTTTTCAGTTGATCAAAACAGTAGGTGGCACCTACATATAAAGAATGCAGAATGAAGTTCCTGGGGATATAAACAACAGGACCAATTTTTCATTTGCAATCACAAGGGCATAGCAACTCCTCTTACTCCACAAGGCAGAAAAGGAGCCCTCACCAGTTAGACCATCAAACTCCAAGTGCCTGAAATGGGAGTAACACCTTTTCCTTCCTTCACAAACAGGCCTCGCTGTCCTCATTCACTTCCTCAGTGGCCACCCGTCAAAGCTCTCGGGTATCTGCCCACACATCTGAAGATTATGCAGATATAAAGCAGCCCAAAAGGCAAGAGCGCACTCCTACACGCCAAGCTCACGTCCCACAGGCAGCTCTCGGCTTTCCAGGTGGTTTCCAGCAGCCTGCCAGAGGAGAGGCAGGACTACCCACGGCTGTCAGTGCAATCAGAGCAGAAGACCCACTCCTGAACAGGAGCCAGAGCTCATCGCTTTCGTTTCACTCGAACGTGTTTGAAAATAACATTTAAAAAAAAAAAAAGAAAAGATACCTAGGAAAAACTTGAAATGCTTGTGACTTAAGTCTAGCGACTATGTCTCTAAAAACATGATCAAATTATTTCAGCAGAAAAAGCTTAAATGCACTGCTTAATCACATGAAACATGCTCTTTAAGAACTAGTTTCATAGCTCCAAGTCCATACAGCATTCACACTGAAATACATCTCACAGTTTTCAGGCAAAAATGTTATTGCTTTAACAGATGGCAGTTCTACAACAACAAAAAAATACGTTCTCCTGTAGAAAACATCATTAATAGTCTCAATATACATGGTTTCCATTAGCTACTTGCTGTGCACTTGTTTGTCAATTTTGCATCTTAAGTGAGAACATACAGTAATCAATGTCAAAGCAGAAACAGCTATACTTTAGGAAAAGAGCATATACTTAAAAGAATGTTCAGAATGTTACAGTTCTGCTGAGAATCTGAGAAGCTCAGTCTTTTTTTTTCTGCAAAATATAGCTGTAACTACTCCACATAATTGCTAACACAGAGAAACACGGAGTTACACTGGTTCACGATGTGCTTGCTGATCAGGGACACAGTCAATTTAGCTGCCGTTGTCAAAGGATGGAATGTACTATGTTTACTTCTGCATTATAACATCAATTAAGGCAGGTATTTTTAGTTTTTACTATAACCATTATTTTAGTTAGGTTAGAGCCAAGGCTCTCTAGAGACAACTATCCATCTAGTACCCTGAACACTCATTTTTGTAAATAAATTTTTTGTAAATTTTGTGTAAAGTTAAGATTCTTCAGTTTCTAACATGGGTTTAAAATGAAAAATTTTAGATCGCCAAACTTCTCATCTATCTTTACTAAATTCAAAGATAAGGATCAGCCTCAGCCGAGGGGTGGGGGGGAAAAACTCAATGACACATATAAATACTATGTTTCCATGTAAGAACACAGGCTAAATAAATATTCCCATTTGCTTATATCACATGTCAACTCTCAGCTACCCAAAAGCACAATTTAAACGTAGGTAGAACATTCAAACAGTCACCCTGCTTGAACCTAAAAAAAGCCTTGTGCTGTGGAAACAAGGGTTTAGATTTCCAAATGCCTTCCTGAATATCCGACACACAATTCCGCAGCCCACCGCACCAGTGCTAATCCCAGCAGTGTGTGCCAGGAAGCCCAAGCGTGCCAGTCTGATTCCAGCACTGCTGTCACCTGGAGTCACACTGACATAACCTCCCAGCTCCAAAGCCACAGACCTTGTGGGAGGAGACAAATTTCAGACCCAGCAGTAATAGCTTGGCCCTTCAGCTTGATGTGAGCACGGTAAAAAACAGCCACAGAACTGGTTTATAAGGCAGACTGTCTTAAGTCATTCTTTACCTCTTTAAGGCAAAAACTTGGCCACTGGAGGGAACTGGCTTGGTGGTCAAACTCAGCCCACACTTTGTCAGGTCACCAACACTGATCAACACTCTTCAGCACCCACTCAATGCTGGCAACCCGGGAGCAGGCTGCAGTTTATAATATTTATATTTATACATATTTTTATATGCATGCAGTAGTAATGCAAAATGCCTTTAAGCTGACACCCCCTTGAACTCTGCCAAGACTAACTGACAAGGGACAAAGGAGACTCAGTACTGGAGGACCATGTTAACCATTACCACAATAAAATGTCACTTATCCTTATTAGTTTACATGCATATATATAAACATTACATATATGCATAGTAAGATATATATATGCACACATCTGTACACACAGATTACGTATCTATACCTAAGTGCATATGTACACGGAATATTTCATTTTCACCAGTCAGCTAATAGCAAATATTTGCTTCACATTGTGCAAAAAACCCGAAATGTCTTCTAAAGTGTGGATAACACATACCCATTTGTCAAATTCTCTGCAGAAGCATCCACATCAGAGAGAAGCTGTATATGCAACTTTTAAATTACTGAAAGTGATTCAGTATAGATCCATATACATTTATATTCAAGAAGGATTAGTGTTAATTTCAGAAGCAGTTCCTAAAAGCCAGATCAATACTCCCCACAGGATGCTAAGACACTCCTCCCCTCTGTAGGGACAGCCTTGAATCTGAACAATACAAATCCCCAGCAGTTGTTAATCTACAGGTAGATATTAACTACCTAACTAGAAATACTGCATTTTTCAGCAAATTTATGTCCAAATCCTCTACTCATGGGCAGTCCATTCAAAGCAGTCAAAAAACACACAGTTAATCTGGGGTAAAAGTTGGTTTTAGCAAGAGCAGGAGCAGCCATACACAAATAATCCTTATGGAAGAAAGTAAGGGAATACACTAAGACTTCGTACGCAATTTTCTCATCCATTTGGCCCGACTTACCAGCCTTATTTTCACTCCAACCCTGACAACACATACGCCAGTCACTGTCATTCCCCAGCTACTAAGAGTTTGCTCTGTCAGTGCTGTCTGACGAGAAGATGAAAGTCGAAGTTCTCCTGCTTCACAAGTCTGCTTCCATTCCTCTTCATTTGCACAATTTAAAAAGTTAGTTTGTTTACTTCTCCCTCTCCATTTCAATTACGCCATTCAAGTAGATTGCTTATCTTGCAAGGTGCTCCCAAAGGGTTATACATGCACTGACTTGCCCTTTATTGAAATGTTTGTTTGTTATTTCTTAAGAGCTGAAAAAGAAACAGGAACTGAAACTGCTTCAGCAGCAAGCATTTTTCATTTAGCTTCTATTCACCTGAAAGAAATTTGATAACCCATTTCTTCATACTCAATAGCCAGTTATAAAGGACATAGGAAGATCATACTAAAGTCACAGTGAAAAGCATTGCAGGGAACAATGCATTGTATCTAACCATAATACCATCAAGAAAGCAAACCCTCAGCCCACACCACACTCGGCTGTGCTCCTGCCAACGTAAGCAAGCAGTTTTAAGGCAGTGTGAACGGATGGTATGATGCTGCTGCTTCCCCTGCCTTCAGCCGTGACTACCAAACCCTCTTCCTTCCAGTAGGGTTGCTGTGGCAACCCAGACTCCTGGTAAGCAAAGTGAAACTAGCTGAAAACTAACCTTGACAAAGTCACTTTTTCCCAGTTCAGTTCCCCGAATCATACCATTGCAGAGACAAGGACAGAACTGGGATGGTACAAGACAGAGGAGAAGACACAGGACTGCTCTAGCCCCAGCTAACTTGGATCAGCTGAATCTACTGCCAAATTACAGCTCTAACATGAAATTACACAAGTCAATCTAGAGGCTCAGTAACACCAAAGATCCTTCTTTCTCTCACATTCTCTGCCACACGATCCCATGTTGCCATCTTGAACTCTCCAGCCCTGTTGCTGAGCTGATCCAACTCCCTGACATACCCAGGCTTCTGCTGTGGAAGCAGAGAGCAGAACCAACACATGGGGGAGTCTGCTGAGCACCAGAGGAAAAAGTAAGAAGGAGAAGTTCAGGGATGGGAAATGTAGGAAAGGGACTGCAGAAGAAACAGAACATCTTCCCGCCGGCAACAGTGTGCTAGTAAGCTTAGCTCAGCACATTTAACTGTGCTTCATCCTTAGTAGGGAGGTGAAAAAGCACTTTAAAAAGCTGTGATAGCAAGGCAAGAACCAGAACAGAGAGAAGGCAATTCGCTCAACACCAACCCAAGAGTTTTGTCAAGAAAATACTGTATGGGAAAGCAGAACTAGGAAACAAAACAAATGGAAGGAGCATAAACCAGGATAAGTTAAACTGGGGACACGACAACGGAAAGGCACGGAAAGGCACGGAAAGGCACGGAAAGGCACGGAAAGGCACGGAAAGGCACGGAAAGGCACGGAAAGGCACGGAAAGGCCTAAGATTTTCAGATAAAGGAAGCTAAAACATGATTTAGAAATCCTTACAAGCCCAAAACCTCACAGCTCTCACACAGAGAGGGAGTCCTAATAAAGGCACAGCTTTAAATGCATCTGTAAAAGCAAATTATTCATAAAGAGATGCTGAAGAGATTTTACTAAAAGTGTAAACAGCTGATCTTCACACAAGAGTTAAAAACACAAAACCAACGAAAAGACTGGAAGCACTGTCATATAAATCCATTATGGCTAAGTACAGGGAAAATACATCCAGATTGGAAGGCTAGGGGGACACAACTGTGCAAAAACTCTGGCTGACAATGTCCATATTGCTACAGGTGAAGTAGAACACATTTAACAATAAATTCCACACACTCTTTAAAGAAATGTCTCAGTATATTAGAAAGCAGTGCAAGATACCTTACTGCAGGTGTTGGATGCACATTCTCAAGCCGAAAAAATTTATCTGTAGTATATAGTTTAAAATCTGCTACCCCAAAGATGATATAATGAATGAAGCACTATAAAGAATCAGAAAAGAAACACCAGCCATGTTTAACAAGGCTTTCTGTGAACCTCTGGGCAGCATTATCCTTGACTCCTGAAAGCATACATGACAGTAGTGAGTAATTCAGGATCCCTGGGTCCAGAAGCAAAGCAGGCAGCAGCCAGCACATTCACTTCAGAGGCAAGCCAACACTCAAGTCTGCAGCTGTTTCTATGTTTAACATTAAACCATCACTGTCTAAAAGATGCAAGATCCATTTGTGGTTGTGGAGTACCCTCAGTGACCAGCTGCACGTTCAGCACTCTGTCTGCTCCTCAAGTCCTGCTTGTTTCTGTGAAGTTCACACACAGCCCACATACCCAACACACAGTTCTGAATTTCAGTCAGGGCAAGGACTGGAAGTTCACTGCTGCAAAGACAACTCCTTTTTTGGATTTGCTCTCAGATGAGGACAAAAAGGGCACAGAAGAAGGGCCTCTACAGGGCAGAAGGCTATATGTTTTCCCACAAGTTTTTACTTATTTTTTGAAGTAACTTTTAGTCCACCTGTGATACTTTTGCCTTCCAGTATCAAAAAATCAGTAATTTCGTAAACTCTGTACACTAAACACAGAAAGCTGAAATGAACTGAAAAAAGACTGGTTCATCAACACTTCACAGCACCTAATTTAAATACGTCCCAAAGACTTCAGCAACGATCTAATCTACAAGCTCTACATGAACTTTTATGACATTGTAAAGTAATTCATCTGGTCCAACATAAATACAGCTACTAAATAAGACAGCAATAACTTTGTTATAAATCATTCCAAGCACCTTGAAAAGGCTTGATTGCAGACTCCCAAATGCCACATGATGCAAACAGTCTATTTACTTTGTCACCTCTAATCTAAAACAAAAGTCACTAATATCATAAAATTAACTACGTGCAATCACGTTTTAATGTGATTGTTCATAGTATTTCCTTACAAATTCCTCTGTTTAATGTGTTGTTTAAAATTTTATAACAAATTCCCTTGCATAAATAAGTGCTATATGCACAACAGGTTATAATTGCACTTGAAATACTGTGTATTTCCTAGCTACAAAAATCACGACTGAATCACAGATATGATTCACATGCCTGAGACAAATGCACAGGAGTCTCTTCACCAGAGCAGCAACTCATTTTAACAGCATTGCTTCTCTGTAGCTTCTTTAACTAACCTGACAGGAAGAATCACTTTAATACTTACTAAGGAAACACAAAGTGAGATGATGTACTTCAGTCTAGGGCTCAGTTCCTTCCCACGTGGCCGGGGAAGTCAAATAGTGATAAATACAGCAAATCAGTGTTCTGAAGGCAGCCCTTATCATCACTTTGGTATTTTGGTCAGTTATTTTCATCTCTGTTGCAAAGCACATGGAATGCAGATAAACTGAACAAATTCTCTGAAAATTAGTCAGTAAACTCCTATGACTATCCATAGTATTAACCTTCATAGGATAATCCCCAGCCTCTCCTAACTCCTACTCCTTGGGAATCAGGACAGATTTTTGGATAAACACCGAATCACCAAAAATTCCCTTGGAGATAGAGAAGAGGTTAGCACAGTTGCACTTTTCCTAGGGGACTTTCCAAGGTAACATGAACTCAACCAACCATCCAGCACAGATGTTTGGAACAATGTCAAACTTCAGAAGGCAGCAAGGCACCGATGGTGATAAGCTGAATTTAGCCTCAACATAAATGCAGAGAGTACTGCACTAAGTTTATTAAACATGGGGTGGGTGTGTATATGAACAAACTGCCTC
Source organism: Cnemophilus loriae (assembly GCA_013397755.1). NCBI lineage: Eukaryota > Metazoa > Chordata > Aves > Passeriformes > Corvidae > Cnemophilus > Cnemophilus loriae. Next base: position 597,581 of record VZTF01004042.1, read on the forward strand.
ATCAAATTGTCTCTGTGCACAAATACACAGGACTGGCTATGTTTTGTGCAACTGAGCTCAACTCTTGCACAAAAAAATAAAGGCACAGAGGGGCTTATACAGCTCTGTCTTACAATTCAGAAGATACCACAGGTCACACGAAAATGAGCAACTGACTTCCTGCACTCTGTTTTTCACTTGACTTTCTCATTTGCTCACAGGCCTTCCGATGAACTCTAAAACACTGGATTTTTTTCTTCTTTTGAAACAAGCTTCCATGGTGAGGATGGAAATTTACTTATCTAATTTGTGTAGATCCTGGAAGATGCTGTGATAAGTCAATCAAAAAAAGATTTTTAGTTGAATAAAATTCCTTAATTTGTTCTCAAATTATTTTTTTTTTACTGCAGTGACTAACCGGTATGTTGAACACAAGATATCTATGACAAAGGCAGTATCTCCATCCTTACAGTGAACAATCTCTAAGTGTGTTTTGACAAGTCATCTACTCAAACATCAGGTATTTCTAAATATAGTATCTTCATGTTTTGAAATTAAAGAATGGGTGCTCTTATTATTCTTTCTTCCAGTATCAAAGCATTAAAAAATAATAAACATGTATTTAAGTTCTTACTTTAAAGCTGCCAGACATTGCTTGTAAGTTTCCGTCTTTCCACAACACAACACAGTTTTCCTTCCTCTGCCTAAGTTTTCCATGGGCCATGAACTAATAACTGTTTTCCACTGTATTTCATCTCTCTCAAGACAGTGCAAGTCTGCAGTTTAAATACAGACATTTCTATAGCACTGCAGCACTTGATTTGTCTCCTAGACAGCCTAGAAAGAGAAAAAAAAAAACTTTCAAATTTCATTCTTCCTGATTTAGCAAATCTGTGAATCTAACCATCCAATCTAATCATCCAAAGTGTGTATCTTATGCAATTTCTGCATCTCAAGCTTGTAATACAACTTTGTATAGGAAATATATCCAGCACATTCCACTAAATTACTGTGCACGTGACCTTTCCTGAGAAGTGATGCCACTATTGCAATCTGAGAAAACAGTGCTATCACTTCAAAAGGTGACAAAAGTTACCCTTCAGTTGGTGCAAGAAAGGAAAAAAACATTTAGAAAGTTTTTACCTAATACCAAGAACTAAATATTTGTGCGATTAATGAACACACATCCCCTCATCATCTTTTATCAGAAGTGGGGTGATTATCTTAAGTAGTTTTACCATTCAAGTAGTGATGCTCCTCACAAAATGCAGAGCAAATCAAAGCACACAGCGCTCAAAGAACAGCGTTCTGAACCTCTGAACCCTAAACCCACGCAGGTTCAGTTGGCATGGACACTGAAAGAACTCGGGGCCGGTACCGGGATAACCGAGCCCAGGCACTCGGTAAGGCGAACCAGAGGACCATCACTCCCCAGACGGAGAATGCCTCACTTCCAGCGTTTCCCACCAGGCCTCAGCTCTCCCCAGCACCGCACGGCCCCGGGGAGCCGGGTGGGCACACCCCGCACCCGGGGCGGCCCGGGAGCGGGAGGGAGGGCGCGCTGCGGCCGCGGGAGCGGCCCTGGCCGGGCACCCCGGTGTCCTCCCGGGGAGACGCGGGGCAGAGGCCGCCGGACCCGCCGGGACGCGGCTGCCCCCCCTCGCAGCCGCAGGACCGCGGCTCCCGGTGCCGACGCTGTTTTCACCCGGTGCCGTGTGAAATCCCCAGGCTGGGCTGTCCCTCGGCTGCCCCGGGGAGCATCCGCCC
>VZTF01004042.1:599978-662308 GCA_013397755.1 Cnemophilus loriae
GCCTCGCTCTACTCCTCCCGCCCGGGCGGGGGCGCGGGGCCCGCCGGGGTCGCAGCGGTCGGTCCCGACGGACAGGGTCTGGCTGTTCGTGGGGAACTCGCAGCTGCTCTGGAAATGACCGGAGTTTTAAGCGCAGTGAGACAGGGAATGTCCATCGCAGCGTGTTCGTGCCACGGAGCACAGCGGGGCCCGGGCACTGCGGTAACGCTGCGGGCACGGGAAGCGCTGCTCGCCCCGGGCCGAACCAGGAGCTGCTGGGAGCGGGAGGAACACCAGCTCCGGCCTCTGGAACAGGGACTGGCCCTTCTGCTCTGAACAGCACTGGTCTAAGGCTTGGGCCCTGCCAGATTTGAAAACGCAGCATGCCAGACTTGCTTATTTTGTGTATGAGTTATGATACTCAATCTGCGAGAGACATTCGATATTAATTGAGTACATCAGCTGGAAGTGACACAAACTCCTTTTTGCTATACTGGGAGAAATAAAAGTGACGGGAACAAAAAAGACCAGACTCTCGGCGAGTCCTGTTCCACCAGCTTCTACTTTGCAACAGCACTGGGTTTAGGTAGATAAAAAATAGTGAATTCCAGAATACTACTGTTTTTCAGGTTCCTGAAAGTTTACCCTACTTCAGTGCAAGGAAAGGCAATTACCTACACAGAAGAGAAGCCTTAAGAACCAGTGATGGGGAAAAAGTATGAAGGCTGACCACAGTTTCCTCAGTAAGGTTACGGATCACTGTGACCAAATAACTTTTTCCTCAGGTGTAGAAGCCCTCTGTAAAAGGCACTCCAGTAATTTAAAAAAGAGAAAGCAGTAATTTAAAATTATCTTGAATCAGAGGTCCCTGATTTTTCCAAAGCAAAACTTAAGTTCTCATAAGGACTGGAGGTTTTGCTGCACTTTTTCCCTTGTTACAGGTAAAGTAATACTTGATATAAGTCTTGCGAAAGAAGTAGGAAATGGGCCAGTGTGTCTGGAAAAAGTCTATCACCTCCCTGTGTACAAAATTATATGTGTTTTTGAGGCAAACTTTCCAGCTTTGAGACATCTGCAATGTCTCCAGTGATACAAAGTCTAATGAAATTTGAAAGTAAATTATTTTTGTTGGCTCTCATTTGTCTGATTTGTTAATTGTTCTGCACGTTTCCTCTGTATTAGCATTGGGGCATTCGATGCCACTGGCCAAATATGAGGTGACCACCCAGGCTTTGGAATCAGACATAACATATAACCTTCCTGTTTGATGTGCATTTGTATTTCTTTAGGATCGTCCAAAAGAATTAATTGGAATTGTGATTAAGATAATTTTTTTTTTAATTTTTTTTTTTTGGTGGATAAACTATCTTGCAAATGCAGTTTCTTGAACAAGAATTGCCTGGATTGTTTTCGTGTAGAAAGTGCAATACATCAGGGCTCCCCACATACCAAAGAGTGAAAACTTGATAGATATGCCATATAATGCTAAGAAGTTACTGAAAAGAATTACAATCAGCAATTCCACTGACTGTTTTCCATCTCCGAAAATCTCTTCAGTCTCAACCAGAAATTGCGTTTTGTGAGGTAGTCACCTATTTGCAAAACCTCCGATGGAAAAAGGAGAGATTGTTATTTGGTGTATTGGTTATTTGGTAGCTGAGCATAAAATACTGAATCTTATCAGGTCTCATTTTTTCACAGGTAAAGGCAATTAGTACTATAATACCAGCTATTGCTATTTTCTAGACTCTGTTAGATGGAAAATGAGCAATTCACAGCCTAAACTTAGGTAGCATTTGAAGGTTTCTCTACATTCATGCATAAAAAGAGAATAAACCAGGGCTTACTTGCCTTTTTTTACAGTAGGTTTCTCACTGTCCTCCTTTGCTTAATCTGATTGTATTTGGATTTTTTTTCTTTCATTGTATTTTTATACTCACTGCTCTTTCACTTTCATTCTTTTTTCTTGATTTTCTCCATGCTGTTATTTTATTGTACAGTTGCATAATATTTTGACTTCTCTCTTTAGTCACCTGAATCCAATGGCTACTTTAGCCTGACATTACCAATTGCTGAAGCATCTTCTCTTTCCTGTGTTTCAACCTTACCTTTCTTAGAAGATGGTTGTTTCCTTTTTATTCTTGGTGCTTGGGACTCAGAGAACCTGAGAATGCAGAGTCTGCTTTAGTTTATTAGTTCATCATCACAACCAGGCAAACTGGCTTTCATATAAATGTAACTACACTGCCCCCATTAATTTTAAATTTGCAAAGTGGCACATCTTCCCCATGCCACAGAAGATTCTCTCCAGACCTGGGCTGTACCAATGTTTATTTATGGAAGGATGTTTTTCTTTGCTTTTCAATGCACATTTACAGTTAAATAAATTTGTCTAATATTCCCTGTAATGGAGACAATATCAAACAGAATCAGAAAGGCAGAAGAGGCTCCAGAAGATCCAGTAGCCTTAGGGATTGTTAAGGAGCAGGCTTATCTCTGGCAAGTGCTTCTCTCAGAGGCCAGAGGGGACACTGCCTAACCAGCTAGCAAAGAGTTAGAGCAAATGGACAAAGACATGCTGGAATTAGGGATCTGTGAGGGAGAACTTGGCTTATTCCCTAAGTCTCGCCAACTTCTGAAGGTGTTGCCAGCAAATGCTTTACACCTGGAATTGAACAGGCCAGAGACAGAAGGAACAAGGACATCACTATTTGTCAGTGGATGATACACTTCATTAGCCATGCTATTATTAATCTATTTACATATCAGCATTGATTTAAGAAAGCTGCACCAGTGTTTCTCTGATCATTGAAATCTATGAATGTATATAAACTATAAATGTAGTCAGAGTTCGAGAATATCAAAAATATCAAATGATGACAAAGAGTATTATTTGGAATGGCAATGTGACAATTGGATTGTCTCTGAAAACTGTCCTTTGTCAGGACTAAGCTGCTAGACTTGAAAGCACCTAGAGAGTGTTAGGTAACATAAAAATCAACCAGGAATTCAAACGTTTAGCCCAACTCCCCGGATGATTCCTAACTTGCTTCCGCTGTTATCCGGGGCTCTGTACAGCTGGAGACTCTTGAGATGTTCATTAACAGAATAATCTGAAGACTCGGGAAAAATATAGATTTGAAAACTTTAAAACTTTCAGGCAGAAGAGCTCACTAGGACAGCGGAGGATGGGGATAGATGTCTTCAAGGTCGCAGAGATAGGAGCATAACATAACAGCTCCCTGGTTAACAATTCTTCAGGTTCTTCAAATCAATAAAGTACAGGAAATTAATCAAAAGGAGCAACTGCTCTGCTCTAACTCCTTGAAGCCTGAAAAGTCTCTCTCTCCTGGTCCTTTGTTACTAACAGTAAAAAGGCTAGGATAGCTGCCTGTGACATGGATGGGGAAATGAGAAAGGCTGTGAAGGCAGGAGTAAAGAGATCTCCATTATATTTGCAGTGGATAAATATTATGATAGGGCTTTATGCAGAACTTAAGCTTTTAGACAACATAAATCATTAAATGGAGCAATCCAGGGGAGCTTGGAGGACTCCTGATTTGTATCAAGCAGGGCACTAGACCTTCTTCAGAATTTGTATATCAAAGAACTGTTTTAGAATTTTGATCATAATATATTCAAATTCAAAAACTTTGTAGAAGTGAAAAGGCCAAATAAACTTGCCATAGCAACAGTGAATGTTGAAAAGAGGACTACGTAAAATCAAGGAAGTTTGTTAAAAGTAAATTAGGAGGAAATGACCTGTATTAGAGTTTCTGAGTAAGTGTCTATCATCTGTCAAAGCCAGTTAGAGGGTATCCAAAAGACTAGCAGAGCTCTACATGAAAATAAAGGATATTATTAAAAAGGAAAAGAAACCCCTAAAAAAATGGTGTTCAGATGAGAAAAACAGAAAATAACAAAACCTCTGGCAAGCTACATGTAAAACTGTAAAAGGCAGACCAAAAGCATTTGAAGGAAAATGTTAGTAATGGTATAAAACTTTATTGTAAAACCTCTTCCAAACACATCAGAAGCAGGAAGCCTGCAGGATAGAAAAACTGTTTGCTTATGTGGATATTATGAGAGGTTCCTACAGGGAACCCCTTTATACCACAGAAACCTGTGAGAGTTTTTGGAAAGGTATGTGGAAACAGGGAGCTTGGATGATAGGAGATCCCTGTATTTCAGTAAAACTTATTGGCAAATCTTCACTAAAATTACTTAAAGAAAGTAAGCTGCATTGCAATACAAAGAAAGGATCAGTACTGAACTATACTGAGTACTGTGCAATGCCTTTTCCTAAAATTTGGTTCTATGTACGTAATCACAGTTAAATACAGTTCTTTTCTTCAAAATTCTTTGCTCTAACACACTGCTATTTTGATGTATTATCATAACTGAAGAAAGAAAATATTTGTATATTTCCTCTAGTGAGCACAGTTAGCCTAACCTAGCTTACTGGTAATAAAGAAAACTACATTTTGGTGCAGGTTAATTGACCACAGGCTGATCTCAGTGTAGGACAGGCTGTTCTGTCCATCCAGACTGCCACTCCACTGCAGCCAGATGAGCAGGCTTTACGTTTTTTATACCCCAGGCCATCTACATCTTCGCTCAGCATGTCCTGGCATTCCCCATGTTCCTTGAGGGTGGGACTACTCACCCTCATTTTAGCAATGTCAGTATTAAAGTACCCAGGCAGCAAGTTCAAATGCAGTTTAGGGTTAGTTCTGCCATTCACACAAGGTGGCAATGACTGTTCAAGAACTAGCAACAGACATATTCTTCTGTATTATCTCTTACCTCTGTTCTTCCTGTTTAACAAATATTTATCATAAACCCCAAACTGTTCTTCTCAAGATTTTTTTTTTTTTTTGCTAAGTCATCCTTTACATTTATCTAAAGGTCCAACCCCTTTTGAACATTACAAATGTAATCGTTTCAATAACTACGTGGCAATGAACTATGTGACTAATCAGCTATAGCGAAGTATTGCCTTTATATATTTTTCAATTTTCCACCTTGTAAGTTGATTACCCTGCTCTGAATGCCAGAATCTGAATATTAGTACGTTTTGGTAATGGTAGAAACTAACTTCTGTCTGGCAATGGTCCTTCATCCATGAGGTTCTTGCACAGAAGAGCAGAAACATATTCATATAAAAGAAACTCTGAGGGAAGTGGGTAAGACTTTCAGCTTCCAAATACTTGTTCTGTCTGTTTGTCTAGGGTGGTAGTGTTTACGATATGACACAGGATTAGAAACTGCCTTCAAGTCTATAAACATGTACTTGCCAATAAAACCTGGAAACTGTATATCTGGTGTCACTGAAGTTCAGACTCTTACCTAGTATAGGTCGCTGTAGCTGCTCTGACTTCAGTGGAGTCATGCTGATTTACACAGCTGAAGACCTGGGCCTTAGCTGTTGGATCTGGGAATTTTAACAAATAAAAAAGAAAATTTAGTCAAGTTCATCCTTTCCTTCAGCAAGGTATAGCTGCTAGCAATTGCGTTATGCAGGAGACATTATTACTATAATACTGCAAAACAAAAATGCAGTATTATGAATGAAAATTCACAGTTTAAGCCCACTAAAATAAATATCCGTGCGTATGGATCCAAATGCAGAATCCCATTTGCTTCAGTGATGCCTAGGAAATGAGGACGTGGTGTCTAAAACAATTACTGAAACCTTAACCATAACTTTAATTTTCCTCTCCCACCTGACTAAATCCCTGGGTAAATCAGACATCCACGCCATTGTACCCTCAGTGCTGAAACTCTGGGATGTCCATAGAAGCAACTTATCCTACGTAGTAAGACAGGTAAAATTTAGACGTTTGTAAAATATATCGGGATTTTTCAGGGGAAAGTGATAGATAGATGCATTTCTTGTCTATTTAGCACACAAGTTAATGAAGCCACAGACCTCACAGAGATGCATATTCAAATGTACTGTGTTATCCACTGTCTCATTCCAGGTATACACCTGACAGCTGTTCTAAATACGCAGCTCAGGTCTTCTTACCTGAAGTCAATAAAATGTACACCTTTGCAGAAAGGCAGCCTGAGGTTCATGATTAATTAAACAGCATTTAGTGTTTACATTTAGTCCTGACACAAGACAAAAAGGTACATACATTGCATGTAGGCACTTTGCCCAGAGTCTAATATGTCTTTGACCAATATGTTCTCAACTCCATTGTTACTCGATACATTTAATTCAAATCACTTTATTCATTCTTTCTATATAAGCTTGACCAAATTTCCTAATCTCTTGTTCCAGCCTTTCAGATAGAAACAAAATGAAGATAAACCAGCATTTTTCCTGCTAGCATCCTTTCTCTTAGCCTGTGTCACAACTGGTTAGAGTGCAGTTCTTCCAAACAAGAATTGTCTCTCACCATGTCTTTGCAGTTTGCCTGGTAGAATGGAGCCTATGCCTGTGCTACAATGCAAATGAATAATAATTTATGATGATGCTAGAAGGGTGTTGACAGAAATGGAGCTAACAGCATGAGTGGAGAATAACTGCATTTATCCTAAAAATAACTATTGTCAGTCAAAAAAGCAAACTTAATTTCAGTGTTTAGTCTTTATTAGCTGAAACCTTAGAAAGAACATGATTTTCAGTGGCAATTTTGCTAGAATGAGGACTACAGAATTTTTCTACTGACTTCAGAGCCAGCTTGAGACAAGAAAAATGCACAGAACAAGTGAAACAAATATCGTTGGCATTTTACAATAAAATGGGGGTGCATTTTATAGGTGGCTAGCAGCTTGTAATTACCCTTAATAAAACTAATCCTTTCCCTGTGCTTATTAAAATGTTTCATGTATCAGCAGGCTGTGAAAAGGACTCACTACCAATCTCTTAACTTGCATTAAAACCGAGAGATGTCCACTTGAGTCATAGTTCCCAGTGCCAGTCCTGTTTCTCTGCCTGCTATTGGAATTCAAAGCCTCTGAGGGAATTAAAACTAACACATTAGTTCCTAATTAAATCCAAAAGGGTTGTGAAATGTAACCAAATAACTTGATAGTATTTCTTGGGAATATGATCTCAGGAGGATAAGGAAGGAGCAATGGCTTTCAATTAATGATTTTCCCTCCTCTAATGCACAGGAAATGTCTGCAATGTTCTTTTGACCCCTTTTAATTTCTTCAAGGGGAACATTTAACTCTTCAAGCTTTCTCCTAGAAATATATTTTTAAAAGTTGCTGCAGGTTTGTAATAATTTAGTAGGATAAAGAAGTACAGTCATTACTATAGCAGTCCTTTTTTCTTCAATTAGTATTTCTAATCACATTAGACATGTTTTCAGTATCCAGAGAGGATGCCTGATCCCTACAGCTATCGTGAACTATTAACTTTAATTAAAATTTACAAGTCTAATGTTGTTACATCTGCTAAAAGCATTAACTGCCATGTTAATTACCAAAATGTTAATGTTGCGTTAAAATATGAATGTTCCCTTTTGACAGTTCATCTGTGGTTTAATTATTTATTTTTGGTAGAATATCTCCTCAAAAAAAGAAAAAAGCATAGAAACATAAATGCTGACTGAAATAATGAGACATGATGGGAAAACTTCATCTAGGAAGAAAACTTAATGCTTTAGAATACCAGTTGTTAGCAGAAATTCATTTGCATTCCTTGCTGTGTTTAAAATAAATACATAGCACTTGTGTCATGTCTAAGATGTTATTTATAATTGCAGCACATTCTTCTGCTTTTACTTTATAGGGATATCTAATGTGCAGGACAAGTTCTTATATCCCCATAGTTCAGCAGTGTCACTGTGTTGGTGCTACAATAGAAACTCCCCCAAAAAAAAGATTTCAGGACTTCACATCAAAAACTTTATTGAATTTCTGAAGGTTTCCCCATATAACTCATTTCAAAATAGATTTACTAAGGGAGATGTCTAGAACTCAGTCCTGAAGTTGCTGTACTCCCTTATCGCAAGAGTACAGGATCAAAGTGGAAGTCTTTTTAAATCACTGCAATTAGTAACAAGCATAGCAAAGACTTTGCGGTGGCTCATCTAAAGTAAACAGAAATCTCTGGTGAAAGTGAAGCTGTCTCTTGCTATATTTCATGGTAAGAAACTCCTCTATCATATTATTCTTAAAGGCATTGTCACTGAACTTAATAAATGAGAAAGTTCTGACAAACCAATGTTAAATATAATTGTTACATGTTTCTCTCACGTTGAATAATTATTTTAATAGCTGAGGTTAACAGTCAGCTAAGTAATTTCTTAATGTGATGGTACATAGGTACTGTTAGATTTTATGCCATCCTCTATTTTTTAATTTTGCATGAAGAAACCTTAATTTTGCCCTTAGATCTTCTATGGTACTTGTCAGAGGCATATTCCTCACTCTGTACTGTGTTGAATGTTGGAAGAAGGCAGCTGTTTAGTGGCAAGTGCATAATTGGGTTTGTGGGTGGAGGAAAATGTATTATTAGAGATCAGATGTCCAGTTCACAGATTTAAGTGGCTTATTAGGATAATAAAATTTTTGAAATCTCCAGGTAAGACCACTGCAAGTTGTCAGTGGACTTTGAGCTAGCAGGACAGCATGCATAACACCTCTTGCTTCACCACAGCCTGACCTCTTCTGATGTCCAGATTTTCTCTCCACTGTATGGTGGAATTAGGTAGTTCCAATCATAAAACAGGAGTTTTCATATAACATATTTAGAGCTCTTCTTCTCAGAGGTGGATATTGTACCACAGTAATGGAACTCTAGATGACAAGGTGCATTTGCTTGTCTTTTCCAGTTAACGTTGTAGGAGAGTGCTGCAATAAATCATCATTTGTCTTCCACAGAGTTTGGAGAATTTGCTTCCAAATCCGTTTGCAGGGCCTTTAATAAAAAAGAGCCGTTGAACAAACTGGTCTGAAGCACAGAAAAGCTCTTCAGTCTCCCAGATGTTCAGAGCCCGGTTTGGTCAGAGTTTATAGCATATATCCACATACAACCCCACCTTCCCTCCCAGAAAGCCCCAAACAAACAAAAAAACTAACCCACACGTTCAAGCTCAGATGGCTGTTTATGTTCTATGAGCCCTATTGCACATTCAGCAGAACTAGTGGTAAGATTTACTCTGCTGTGCTCTGATCCTGAGGCTTTTTAAAATACTACTTCAAACAGAAAAGATTTCCATTTAAAAATAATAGTGGTTATTATTTTGAAGAATGTAGCAAGTTACTAAAGAAATGGTTTCTAGTAGTCTGCCAGAAGGCAACCTATCTCCTGGGCTTTGTTTGCTTGTATAGATTTCATTGCCTGCAGCAATACTTCTTTAAGTCAAGTTTACAGAAACTTGTCTCTCTTGGGAAGATGAATATTTTTCAAAGCTCATTATTTATTTGGGAATATCCAAGCACTCTAGAGAAGACAAGGAAATAATTCAAATGATTCATTTGCAATTAATCTGATACTAACTTTTGTGGTGCAGTGCTCTAGCTTACATAACTTCTTGCAAAGGTCTGTATTACCATCAGTCTTGGTACCAGTCTCACCATCACCCCTCTCTTTCAGTGTCACAGTTCTTACAGCATGGGGAAATTACTTAACTCCTTTTCTAAGCAAAAAAAGAAACACATTTATCTGGTGGCTTGTGGCTGCTTGTTCAGCTGTCATTGTAAAGCAGAATGTGAAGGATAATCCTGTACAGCCACTGAGACACACAGACAAGCCAGAAGCTTCTCTATCCATTTATGCAATTATCAGAACTCCTTTTATTTTGTGAAATGTAAATAAATAAATTAACCCCCTGTACCATGCCCAGAGAGTAGCTCCAGCAAAAATGTTGCCCTTTCTCAGTCATTCTGATCAAGGTAAAGCCAGATCTTATTCAAAGATGTAGCATTAAGGAAACAGAGTGCCTCCATTCACTTTGATTTGCCACAAAATGTACATTTAAAAAAAAAAAGTAAAATATTTTGTGTTTAAGATCAATGTCTACCTTATAATTTGCATATCTTCCTTCTCTGCCTACATTTTAATCTTTTTTGTCCGTAGTGCATATACTATTAAACTTCAAAATATTTCTCTCATTCCCTTCACCATGCTTTTGGTGAAGGATGCTCCTCTGAGTACACTGTAATAGCTGGCAATTATCCACTGAGAAACTCTCGTTGGACTCTAAAGCAGTGCAGTCTAATTGCTAATAGTTAATTAAAAGGCCGATGTAAGGGTATTATTTTATGTTCTCTTTTAAGATGTGTTCACAACAGTTTTTATCCGACAAAGCATCAACAGGCAAACTGCTCAGTTTTGCTGTGCAGAACTTTTTGATAAGAGCGACAGACTCAGGTTCAGCAGTGAACCTTTTTTTGACCTTTCTTGAAGACTTACGTACATTCTTGAATGAACATAGAGAAAAGCACTGCATTCTCAAAATTACAGCGGAGTTCTGGAGCTCTGCTGCAGAATCACTGCTGTTAGAAATCTAGATTTACTTTAAAGAGAGGAGTATCGACCTCACATACCTGATTTCGTCCACAAAGATCTCCAATGTGTGAGTATATAAGATCATTCCTAGCATCAAGGAGCAGATCTATAGAGGACTACACTATTCATGTATTTTAATGATTTTTTTACAAGATTTATGTATCTTGCAGAACATTACAGGTTTCGAGTTCATTATACATATGCATCTGTGGGTGTGTGTGTATATATATATATATGTATATAAAGTATTATATATACAATAGAAATTAACAAATCAGAAGTAAATACATTATAAGTTTTTTTTCAGGTCAAGGAATATTGAAAACAAGAACTTAAATTTTAAAAGTGAAATCTTGACTCATTAAAGCTGGGGGAAATTTTCATTTATTTCTCTGTGACCAGGATTTTCCTTTAAAAACTTAATTTCCACCTAACGTCATGCTTTCTGTTCTAATTATTTATTCTTTTGCAACTATCCCAAGTAATATTCTAGCAGTGGAAAAAAAAACTTGATAACTTGATGTTTAGCAGATATCTTCCATCAGTCATTTTTAGATCTGCAGCTTATGCAATTGGATTGTAATTTTGAAAAATGTAGCATCTGCTTAATAAGGCAGTGCTTTAATGTTTAGAAGTCTAATCTTTTAGATTCTTAAAAAATTTTTTGTTCTACATTTCTCATCTGAAACATTGAACACTTTATATCATCTCCTCATCTGCCCTAAGCTTTAGAGACTCTCAAACTTCATCCCATCAATGATCAAGCACACTCAAGACCCATTCCCAGCGCCTTTGTTTCTTTAACTTAACCCATCTCCCCTATCTCTGGTTTATTCTTTTAATCCTATCTTATGCAAGGAGAAACAGAAATTTTTGGTGGGTTTTCCTTTGTAAGTGAAAAATTGAATAGTAGTTTTGTGCCAGGTACTCCACAAACTACTGCTTCATCTGGCATGACATGACAGCTGAAATTGAATTTGGAGGCTTCATGGACTGCTCTCCCTAAAAAAATACAAGAAAATATATATAAATGAAAACTTTGTTCCAGAATATCCAATTTACAGGAAGTCAGAGCAAGCCAACAATGATTTTCCTGCTCCTGTTGTCACTCACTTTTCACCTTTTTCCTAATAAAATAGTCATTTCAATTACAATCAAGCTGGTGAATAAAATCTATACAGGTACACTGACTATCCTCTGCTGTTCACTCATGTTCAAAGCATGCTGTTGTTCTTTAACTCCTTAGTCCATCTGATTTCATAAAGGTTGCCAATTACATAGTCAAAAAAGTTAGATCGACAAATGTAATTATTGTAGCCTATTAAACTACTAGAATAGGAGTTTAGATCTATGGATCGATCCTTAATTAAACGAACATCAAAGAACAGAAGCCCGGAGGAATCAAACAGGGTACATTAATTTGCCCAGAAAAAGACTTTCCTGTTGTCAATATTTCCCACAAGTGAGAACAAGTCATAAAATCAGAAAGCAAAGTTACACAGAAAATGCCCAGTCTCCCAGTACTACTTTTTGCAAAACTTAAGCTATGTAGGTAATTCAATAGCAACATTAAAAGGATGGAGGAACCATCCTTGTTCAGCTTTTAGGTTTTCTGCAAGAAGAGAATGAAAGGAGGACATGATTTTGGGCTGAAAATCTGATCATCCTAAGTAGATCCTAATTGTCAATGTAAAGGACTGTGTACAGAGTCTTTAATAAAATAACACCATTTTGTAGAAGTGTGGGATGCAGAAATATTTTGTTCCCTCTAATGCTCTTCTATGTTTCCTTTTCATACAGATTTGCTGTTGCTGTAACAAAGTGAAACAGGACAAGTGTCTTTCTTTTGGAATGCTTCTTCCAAAAGCCCACTCCAATACCCCTGAACCATTGCCACAGACTTAAATTCCAGAGACCACTGGGAGCAAGGTTCGGAAACACTTCAACAGATGACCTACTTTCTGAGAACTGAAACCTTTGTTTCAAAAACACATTCAATACAAGCTGACTCACAGGAGGCCTGAAGTTAGAGCCTCCTTCTCTCTTTTCCAGACTCAGTCCAAGGAGAGAAGACTTGGAGAGAGAGAAAGGTTAGTGTAATGATCAGGTTACAAATAAACAAAACATATAGGAAACATTGGTATGCATCTGCACAGATACGAGAGTTAAAAATTAGCATTCATTCAAAACTGCTGCTGCTTTCTGACAGGTAATAATGATTGTTAATGGGACTGACATTTCCACTGTACAATCAAAACATATTCTTCAAAACCTATTGCATAATTAACATTACTTACACACAATTCACATCAAGTAACATCAAATTAGAAAGACTTATGGGGCTAGTGAATAGCATGCTGAAAAACATCTTGTCCAGGTGTTGAGTGAGCCCTGATAACACACGCAGGGCTGTGCTGGGTCCTTCTCTCAGCCAGGGAAGTCCTCAGTGGGTTCTACCACTGCGAAGAGTAAAAGGCTGCACACATGAACGCAGGACTCACAGGAATGCTTTTCCTTCCTGCACATTTTCCTGACAAGGACAGTGATTGATTAGCCATACAGGAGATATGTTCCTGCACTGTAATTCACATGAAATTGCAGGAGAGGCAGGAGCAAGGTTCATATCTTTACCCACTTGATTAACGGCTTGGTGTTGCCCAAGATTAGGCAAGACTATAAAGGAGTTCAAATTCTTAATTTCCTTATATCTTTATTAAATCAGATGTTTGATGAAAATTCTATTTGTCCTTTCAATAAGCTGTTCACTCATTTTCTAGAACAAGGACTGATCTATGCACAGATGTTTCCAGAAACACTGCACCTACTACATATAAACATTTCATCTGTGGCCTCTTGGTCAGCCAGGGTGGAGTTAGCTGTGTGGCCTCTTTGCTGAACTGAGAGACATGATGGTCTGCAAGAGCTTCCCAAAGGAAGAGTCAGGGAAAAAGCCTAATTACTTTTAATGTGATGTTTAGTCATTACGTGAACATCATTTTGTGCTGTAGTGCCCAAAACACAAACCTGGGAGGTGCCTTCCCAACCTAGAGTTTGTATGGTTGGTAGGAACCTTGCAAACAACCACCCAATCATTTCCTGTTCTTCTCTTAGAAGAAACTTGACATAGTTTTGGGGGTTGCAGTGGGAGAAGAGGGGGGGAAAGGAGGCTGCTATCAAATAGTTGTTAAAAACATGCTAAATAAAAGGTCTAGATAAAAAAAAAAAAGAACCTTCTTCTACAGTCTTTGATGTTGCCAAACATTGATTGTGAATTGAACAAGAAAAAAAATAAAGCAAGCTGAAAATGTGCTGTCAGGATTTTTATAACTATAACACCCAGCTTTTTTATGATTTTTTAATGCTCCAATGACAGATATATGAAAATGAGTGCAAAATTCACGGAAGAAAGAAAATAAAACCTCACTGTAGGATTTGCATAGACAAAGAAGAAAGTATAATTTCCTAGCACTGATGACAGCATAAGCGCGGAGTAACTTTCAGGAGAATTATTTTTGCAAAACGCCAGTATGTTTCACATGCTTTGGTTTCTAATATGTCATTGTTAAATCAAAGAGTACTTTTTTTTATTTTTCAGGCATGTCGAAGAGTTAAGAAATATGAAACAAATGGTAACACTACCACTAAGGCTTTGAAAAAGAAAATAAAGTTACTTGTTTATATTATTCATCTAGAACACGCCAACAGGTAAAATAGCCTACAGATTTCCAGGACAGTAGATGAGCATGCACAAAATATGGTAATTAAATCTTGCATCAAAGTTTATGTAAAGTGTAATTTTATCTGGCATTTCAGTTTATCACTTTTTGAGGATTCGTGCAGGAGATAGGTGGTACACTAGACATATCTTCCTACTGAAACTGAGCAGAACTGTATTTCACTCCCTTTAGTCTTTGTTTCCATTTCTCATTTTGCGTACCAAACACTAAACAGCTCAAGCTAAATTTTAGGAAAATTGCATACTTATGCTTTCTTAGAATAAGTATGAATAACATTTCTCCAGAATGTTTTTCCAGTCTACGTATAGTGGAACAATCCATGTCTGGATCACTCAAGAATAATGGGAATTAATTAGGATTCCTAAATAGTAAATTATTTAGGATTTTGTTTATTTAAAATATTGCATTTATATCACAGAAATAGATCTAAACATATGTTTTTATTTGGACTTCAACAATTTACCTTTCCAAAAAAAAATATCTCTTGCATCTGACCTCGAGCTGCCACAGGCAAAAACATGCAAAGAGGTCATAAGCAGGTTGCCAAACACTATCTCCTGGATACTGGGAATGAGAAGTAGGAATAGCTAGAGCACATCACAAGTATATTGCTCAAACATTTCTCAAATTAGAAGTAGTTATATAATCTAAATTACAGAAAAGAAATTTGCAGTAAGGCAGAAACTGAGGACGATTGAAAGAGGTTCGTGCTACCATGAAGAGGAACAAACTTTCTTAGTACTGGTTCCTGAGTTTTAAACTGTCAAGGAAAAAAGAATTCTGAAATCTGTGGCCCGAGTTTACCTTCCTCAAAACTATCATTTAGTCTGTTTAACTAAAAAACCTTTTAAAACTTTAAGTAATTTTGATTTTTACTGCCTGTGAAATCCACTGTTACATACCTGTCAGCGCTCCAGCCTACGTGGAAAACTTGGTGTAACAGCCGAGCCATAAGAGTCACTTCATATCAGAACTGGGTATTTCCAAAGAGATTGAAGAGGCTAAAATGCAGTCTAAGCCCAGACTGAAGCTAGCACATTGACACCTCAGTTTTGCCCACTTTCATTTGCATTGTCTTGTAGTTGCATTTTTAACATGAAAATAACTCCAAGGGGAAAATCTTCCATAATATATTTGTTGGCTGCCAAAACAATAATTCTGAAAATTCCGTAATGAAAAGGATCTAAATTCCAGAAGCAGTTTCTTGTAGTAACTTTCATAGGTTTCGGTGTGGTAAAAGCAAGCTCCGAAGTACTTAAGATCCACCTTTTGATTATGTGCTTTATGATTCTCTTCCATGGCATTTCTCTTGCTTTGGGAAGCCTGGATGGATGGTCCAGTGGAAGCCTGTGATGGAGCTCTCTGCCCAGGAGAGTCCCCCTGCAGTAAAGGTTAGTCCTGTCCCCCCAGATCCCCACAAGTCTGTGTGATCAACAGCAATGTCCACACGCTTCACCACGGCTTTGGTGAACAGTCATCTTTCTCTTGTCCTGTTCTGTTCTTTGTGAAGGGAACTTTATACCACCCTGGATCCAGATCAAGCCTTCCTTCCAGGAATCATTTTTCAAAACAGAGGCAACTTGTTACAGATTCCCAGAAGAAAGAATACGGGCAGGCTGGAAGAAAGAACAGAGGTACTCAAGCAAGGTTTAAGCAAGCTGGATCAGCACTGGGATCAGCACTGGAGTCAGCAAAGGATTTAATGCAGGCTCATTGAGCCGGTCCCTCCAAGGGCACTGGAAAGATTTATTAATTAATTAATTATGTGTCGAGGCAGCCCGCCCAGGGCACTGTGCTGTGACAGGAGACAGAAGGACCTGGTCTGTCCTCTGTGGCTGATCTGCCTCATAACCACGAACCACTCTGCCTCCTCTCCTCCCCTCACGAATGTGTCTTGCTCGTTAGGAGGGTGAGGTGTTTTTGTGGCAGGGAATGTTTTTCCTCAGAGGTGAAATGCTTGATGTGCTGCAGTCAACGGTAAAACTCCAAGCTCTGGGAAATCCAAGTTTTAATTCTATGTATTCATGAACTGTTTAGCACAGTGAGGGTCCTACTTCAGTTTCTACGCGCGATAATGCAAACAAATTATAGCTATAAAGGATCTGTTAAATTATAATTTTATAGCAAAGCAACGGAATCTTTCATAGATAGGAGGGTATGTTTATTTATCCATACATTTTATTAAATCCCAGATACCATAGAGAGGAAGGCAATTTTTTAATCATAAAAAAAACCACATGAAAAATAGGTATAACATTTTTCCTTTATCCCCTGACTAGGCACACATCAGACAGACCAACAGCATATATTGGAACCCAGACAATGTGAGGCATTTGGAAGAGGGAGGAGAGAGGTTAGGAAAAAGGAAGAAAGAAAAGCAGATCACGAGTTTGGACAACATTTGAATAGTTTGGAATTGCTTTGAATGCTGCACTCTGAGTTGTTGAGGTATGACAAATTTGGGCTTTGTTTTAAACTGGCATAGTCTGCTGTTACTGAGAATGCTTTTAATATTTCAACTCAAAGATACCCTTTAGGGTGACATATTGCAAACATGCTTTCTGTTTTGTTTTCAATTTTGCTTTGTTGTTGGAGTTGCAATGTAAATATGCACTATATTTTCCTCTGCGTGTTCCTCATTATATTCATTTTAAAGTCTTCTCTATGCAGTATCTTCCTCCCAGCACCAGAGCATACAGGAATATATTGTCTCTGTTCTGAGACAGGCAATGAAAATATTTTTAGTGGTTTAACTATACAAGGGCAGAAATTGTGATGGCGGGCAGCAGCATCTGAAATTCATTAGCAAACATCTGAGATGGCTTCCTGAGTGGGCCACAACGAAGTGTGGAATGAGCAAACGATCTGCAGGGGTGGCAGAGGGGAGGAATTCCCATGTACAATAATGGCAAAGAAAAAAATTCACATTTGTTAATACAAATCTTTTCTTCACCCTGATTCTGGTTTCTTCCATGCAAGTCTCTTTCCCCCTTTACTTAACGTGAGAATTAAGAAGCTCAGGATTCCTTTAACAAACCGTTGCTCCATTTCACTCAGCTGTCGATTTCAACGGGCTCGGTACCATGATACATGCTTCCAGGAAAGTCTTGCTTCCTTATTTTTCTTTAATTCACTCTTAGTTCACCCACTCAGCCCTAACCTGTGCCATCCTATTTGAAATCCGAAGATGAATTCGTGATTACTGCATGGTGGCTACCAGAAGCAAAAACCGGAAGAGTGCTCTGTAAGAAAGGAAACTGTTATCATATTATATTATGGTTTTATGCCATGTTTTTTTCTAAATCATGCTCTTTAGACTGCAACATTCTTCAATAGCTGTTATGTTACCATAGCAACTACAAGTACTTGCTGTGGCCCACTGTGCAAGGGTCTGTACAGAACAGAAATGGTCCTCGTTAATTCAGAAAAGTTCTAAGAGCAGCGTACAGATGCTTGGGAGAAAAAATACAGATTTTCAATACGTGACGTACTATGTGATATCACTATATGAGCAGCCCCAAAACTGGCATATTTATTGTAGATATCACAGTGAAGGAGAAGTTTGAGGAAGGATGGAGCCTACTACTGAAAAATTTTGTATTATGCCTGTTAAAATTTATCGAGAGTTGAGGGTTTCTACAATTATGTAAAACTTTGTATCACTATGACCAAAAAAACATAAAAATCAAAGAATTATTCTACTGTACATTCTATAATTTGTACATTAGGCCTTACATTGACTTTAGGTGTTGAAATGAGGTGTGTTATTTTTGTACTAGAGCACTTGTCATTGCTTTCCTGAATTTAAATTTGAGTATAAAATATCTGTCATTAAATTTTTAAACATGTTTAGTTTATTAAATTTCAAAACAAAGCAAGAACTGAATTAACTGCTAAAAAAACCCAAAAAACCCAAGCATTAATTCAGTCTGTCAGTTCAGAATTGTCAAATGCATCACTGTAAGCAGCAGTGATTTTGCCATTTTTCTGTTTGCCTTTAATACCTTCTTTGAATAATGTTCAGCTATGTTTTTTGTTTTATTTTATTTTTCTAGGAGAGACAAACTCGTCTTTTATCTTGAATTTATGGGTGCAAATCAAACAAATCTCATTGCTCAGGCATGGCATAGGCAGGGAGGTGTTTTCAGCATCCCACTGCTAAATTCAGCAAATGACAATGCATTGCATGTCTCAGGCTGAAATGCTATCCATGTATTTGTTTCTGTATTTCCTGGTCCAATTCTACTGCTATGTAGAGAGTAACAACACTTCCATTTTTCTGAAGGTTGTGTTAGAATAACCACTTCAAGTTTCTGTGAAAATCAATGCTATTTTTAGCATCTGAGTTCTTGAAGGTAAATGAGATTTGCACTGGAGATAAGATCTGTTTTCCAACAATTTTCTTGAGATGCTCTCATCTCTAAAGAAGCTGTTTTAATTTTTTTGGTGAAGGTTAGGGAAGCTAATCACCCCCTGCTAGTAGGTAGTTAATTTTTATTTACAAAATCATTGGTTATACACAGAATGTGGTGGGATTTTATGTTGTTGCGTTGGGTGAGGTTTTTTTTCCAAATATACACATTTCGAGAATTGAAAGGACAAAGTTTTATCTAGATTCTGACTGTTGTCATATTTGAGCAACTGTTCAGATGTGACAGTCAGGCTTTTGGAGGAAAACCGGCCACATTCTTCCACAGTTGTCGTGTATTTGTCACACTGACACCAACTAGAAAAATCAAATTGGAACCGTTCTGTTGCAAGCTGTGAACATCCTTTGCAGCAGTGTCATTTGCATCAG
Source organism: Cnemophilus loriae (assembly GCA_013397755.1). Lineage (NCBI taxonomy): Eukaryota > Metazoa > Chordata > Aves > Passeriformes > Corvidae > Cnemophilus > Cnemophilus loriae. The sequence goes on from VZTF01004042.1 coordinate 618,967, forward strand.
AACGGCTGCTATTGTTTTCAAATGCCAACATTAATATTTCAAATGGAGCAAGAAAGGCAAAGCAGTCTTTTGTTTAAAGTTAGCCCATTCACGAGTGCCGTGAGGAAAACACAGACTGAGGCACGAAGATCAGATGGGATTTAGATCCTTCAGTGGCTTCCGTGTACCTTCCACCAAGACATTGTGGATAGATACAGCTCTCACAAATTGCCTTACACTCTTTCAAAACACTAGCTAGCAAAAAGATCTAAATAGATGTCTACGATGAAGAATTACGGTCCAGGACAGTTTCTATAGTCACTAATTTAATTTTTAAAGTGGCAAGTACAGGTAAAAGTCTTTCCGATACTGGTCCTTTCAAATACTCATCCTCCCAATCTATATATTTAGAAAACAGACAAGTCTGTAAGCTATTCATTCTTCCAGCACTTAAGGAAGGTTTTTTTCTCCCGATAAGAAGAAGGACGTATTTTTAAAAAATTTAATAGATAACTTGACACACAGGAACAAGATAAAAAGTAATTCTCTCAAACCAGAGGATACACTGAATCATTTAAGAACTCTGCAGCAAAATTTGCTTCTTGGCAAACTGCTTAGGCATATTTCTATGACAATGATTTGCCTTTATTCTTTCCACTGGCATTCCAAGATATGGATGGTAGATTTCTAGCATTTTTTTGTGGCTGGTTGTTGTGCTTTTTTATCATCGCAATATAGACACACTAAGAAGTGTGAAATACTTGCTTGTACTAATTTCCTTCCATTTCTTAAGTTCAAACAGCTTTTCACGACAAGATATTCTAATAATATGTTCTCACACCTATTTTTTATTGTCTCATCTATTCTAAACATTATTCTACCCATCCTGTTTGAAGTCCTGCAGTGCAGCAAAACACCCAGGTTCCCTAATACATGAGTCTGAATAATAATCTACCAAAAATAGCAGTATGTATATTTATTTATATGCAATATCTGGCTGTATTTGACAAATAGAAATTGATTTCATGATCTCATTTGAAACTGGGAACTACCCGAAGATTGACTAGCGGTGGAACTTGAAAATTATGGAAGTAAGCTGCATGTGGTGTGAGGGAAAAATGAAGTTAGGTGGATTTAAAGAACTGAGTCATGTGAACAAAATGAGAATGAAAAACATTTAACAGCACATTGAGCAGACATAAACATGGCAGAACTGAAAAGGATATTGACACAATTGAATATTTTAATTATATGTTCTATTTGTGTGAATAAATCAAAAAAGAGAAATCTCAATTAGTTATGGAAAACTCTGCAGGATTCGACTATCCCCTAAATCCGCAGGTCACGAAGAGATGATCATAAAATAATTACTGCATAAGTGACAAAGTTTGATTTGGTTCACAGTTATTAAAAAGGAGGAAAGGAACAACATGATGAAAATACTAAGGGATTTAGTCATCTTACATACGAACTAAAATCGAAACAACCATAAGATCATGTCAGAGTAGCTAAAGCTGTGGTTTGCATGGAGGGAAATAGGTGTGAAGATGAAAGAGTAAGAAGATGGATCTGCATGTCATCTGCACAGCAGCAATTGTTAAAAGACAGATTCCCTGGTTTATGAAAAGGGCTTAGACAGCACAAAATCAAGGAGTCTAGAGAGGAAAAGATTTAAAGGAAGGACACCTGCCACTTTCAGAAAGATAATACCACCAGTCATGGGATTTTGCTTGGATGAAGTAAAGACTTTGGCAAAGGTTTTTTCAATTATGGTTAAGGCATAGGGAAGAAGAACTAGGATGAAATAGATGTGTTGCTCTTGTCTTTTCTAAAAAGAACAAACACTTCTGGGTATCTTTCTGCACAAAAAATTAATCATTCTCACTGTCTGTCTCTCAGGTTCCCTAATCCCACAGTATTATATTGGAAGTCTGAGAGTCCAAGATTGATTTTTATTCAATCATATGATTTTGGAGTTCATTCATGACGAAAACCAAAGTCTGACTCTGAACTTGGCATTATTTCCAATGGGATCTGTGTATAGATGGGACAAAGTGTACCCAAAGACTTAGTGCAGATTTTAATTTCTAATACCATTCATGTGCTCATTTGCAGGTCTAGACCTATAATGCTTAGTTAGCTTGAACAGCTGTGTTTTTATGGCTGGAGTAGGTTTGAATGAACGTTTAAAAGCTTGTGTGTACTTATTGTATATGTCCAATTAATCTTCACTCTGCAAAATTGAGGTTTTCCCTTCCTTTTGCTACATCACAGTTCTTATGCTTGCTTTGGACTGCAGTCCTGGCTCACACTTCAAGTTAACAAGGCTGTGGTACTGCCCTAGTAATCCCTAACATGTTTAAACAGATGTTTATAGCTGCTGGTGTACCTAAGCTCTTGTTTTAATTCGTGAGGTTGCTTGTTAAACCTGAGTATGACACAAGGTTTCTGGCAATAAAGTGTGATTTTTGCTATATTTGATGGATGATATATGAATGCCAACACCTGAGGCATCTCAAACTGTTCAAAATAAATGACAAGTACAGAGATATGGGGTTTAAATCTCATAGCAACACAGCAGAATAACTTTATCTCAAATTGGGAGAAAACATCTAAAAGGAGTATAATCTGACCAAGCTAGCCACCATGTAGCAAGATATTTTATGATAAATTTTGAAGGAGGCATATTTAAAAATCCTGTTCTGGATTTATAAAATCCATACGAACTGGCTTATTCCAAAGGGGCCAACAGAAGAGTTTTGCAACTCCTCATTTAATTCATCAGATTGCTCTGCAGATGGCAATAAAATTTATTTTCTATTTAAAGAGCGTCTCGCCTCATCATAATCAAGGCAATATACTTTCCAACTTAACCAAAAACTTGGCGAGGACAAAGTTCTGCACTGGCACCAAGTAATCCCATACAAAAAGCCTGTCTCCCATCTTACTTGTTTTGCTGTGCCAGAAATATTTTTAAAAGACCACAAAGTAGACCTTTCATATTTTACTGTGAAATATTCACACTCACTTTAAACGCACACATGCTCTCAAGATCCCAGCAACTGGCTCAGCCTGGCCTGCACCACATGAAATAGGTGTTTCCCTTCCCCACAAACTGGTCCGTGGGAAGCCAGAGCATCTCCAGGCTGGCAGGACTGGGGCACAGAAGCACAGCTGGATCATTGCCTGCTCATACCTTGTGGTGTGAATGGGCAATGTCCTGAGAGGAAACCAAGGTCTTCCAGAGCAAACCCACAGAACTTTCCCATACAGCTGTTGAGTCATTTTTCCATGAAGGAGAGAAAGAAAAGAGCTTTCCCAGGAGACTGGAAAATCAGAGCTGTCAGGATAGGTGTCAGAGAATCTAAGGTGAAGGATGGGAAGATCAAAGGGGAGGAAGACTACAGTTAGCTCCAAGATGAGCACAGAGCCACTAGGACAGAGCACCCCATTTCCAACAGCATGTGGCAGTTGGTGGACAGCAAACCTGAAACATTTCCATGGAGCACTGGGGCAGGAATAGGCTGCAGAAAGGATAAAATTCTGCATGAATGGCTTTATCAGAAAGGTAAGTTCTATATCTTACTGCACTTTCACACTAATACTTCACTGCCTTTTCCTGGAAGCTCCTCTGGAGACAATGGCCACAAGGAGTATGCAGGTGACGCTCAGGCTTGGAGAGTTTGCTTCTTAGCTGTGTTATCAGTGCCAAGCGGTTTGAAAAGGTACTCTTCCTTACTTGCACTTACAAGCTATTCCTGTGACTGTCAATCCAGAACATTTATCATTCAAATATTTGAGTAAAGCTGCAACTGTACTCAAGACTTTTTATCACGTGGAGGGAGCTACCACCCCTCTTATTTGTGCAGCTCTCACTTTGCAAAACGTTTTCACAGTAAAAGTTAATGACAACTTCATGTGCCTTCTTGAGATTGAAAATTAGGTAGTAAACTAAGAATCAAGATCTTGGAAGACTCTGAAGCATTTCTGGTGACTCTCCAAAAGAATACTTAACTGTTAATTCATCTGCTCAGCAGTTCAGCTACATATTTTCCTAATCAGGTGGTTCTTGGCTTTGAACGGATAAAAACGTCTTCATTAAATGATAGAAGAGATCTTAGAAGTAATTTATCAAGTCATTCAAAAATGCAGCTATAGATAAGATAAATATTTCCTCACCTCCAAAATTGTTTCAAAGGTATATTTACAACTATAACATATACAGCAGGAAAATATAATATAAAGTTTTCTAGCTCCAAACCTGCTGCTAGGAGTGAAACTCGAGACAGAATCAAGGCAGATCTCTGGGGAGGTAATGACAGGAGTGTATATCGAACTGCTGGGAGCATGAATATGCAAAGCTCAATAAGGGCAAATGACAGACAAGGGCCTATGGTATACAGCTAAAGTGGGTGTATATGTTTGTTCTTTCCTCAAAAACCCCTACATTTGCAAAAAAAAATTAGCAAGTAAATATTTAGAGCCCTTAATTAAAGTAGGTTTCATCTTGAACTTTAGCATTGAATGTATTTAGATTTGAGGAATCTTGTCAGGTTTCATTACTGCAGTGTGGTAGCATCTCCTGTATTAATGGCAGGGGGATAGTTACAAACAGAACATAAATGTACATTTTAAATTACATTTACTAAGTTTTATCATGTAAGAGGATGGAAGGAAGGAACCTGAGGTTAACGCCATAGATCATAAGCTACTTTGACATTTAATTGCTAAATAATTTTGTAATGTACAAAATGTTTACTTGACTTGAATGCCGAGTAATTATTTACCAGTACCTGGCAGTTATTGGCAGGGCTTCTCTAACTCAGTTACTAAACAAAATGCAAAATTATAACCCTTAAGACAAAACCAGGATTACAAATGAAACTACTCTTTTGTTAAAAGCCTGTATAATTTTAATTCTACTTGGTTTAAAACATCTTGAGAGACGTAGATGCTTATGCCTGAGGCAGCAAAGAATTACAAACCTTGCTGTAAGGGTACTGCTGCAATACACCAGCCAGGCTTCAGTGGGACTGTTTATCATCAAATATACATGAAAGACCAGGACCCCTACTTGACTAGACATGACAATTTAACTTTGCCTCTTCCATTGCAGTGACATGATCATAAACATATTATCAAGTCCTGCAGTGTGATCAACAACAGATGTAAAATTAAGAGTTGACAAGTTTTAGCAGGTAGCTGAGCCTTACATATTTTCTGCCAAATTTAATTTTAATTTCCAAAAGTCTTTCAGGCAACTCTTTTTTAAAGATTTCAGAAACCACTCTTATTTTTCTCTTCTATTCTTGCAGTTATTACTAGTGTTCTGAAAAGATAGGATTTAGTAGTGGTTTCTTTCAGGACAATTTGACTTTCCTTTTTTGTTTGCCTTTTTTTTATTATTTTTTTACAGAAAATCCAGGAAACAAGCTGCTTACATTTTTATTTACAACCTGAATGGCAACACGCCTTGCTGCAGCAAGAAAAGCCAAGAGGGTGCTGGGTTGCGTCGACAAGGGCGTCACCAGCAGAGATAAAGAAGGCATGGTCCCACTCTACTCAGTGCTTGCCAGGCCACAGCTGAGATGCTGTATTCACTTCTGGTCCCCACTATAAAAAAAGATGGGGATAGGCTGGTCAGGGTCCTGAGAAGGGCCACAGAGCTGATCCGAGGACTAGGAAGCCTGCCGTAAGAAAAGGCTGAGATGCCTCTGTTTATTCAGCCTTGAGGAAAGAAGGTTTAGGAGAGACCTTGTCACCATGTTCCAGTATTTAAAGGGTGGCTACAAGAAGTTGAAGACTCCCTTTTTACAAGGAGTCACATGGAAAAAAGGAGGGGTAATAGGTACAAGTTACTCCCGGGTCAGTTCCAATTGGACACAAGAGGAAAATTTTTCACAATGAGAGCAATTAGCCATTGGAAAAATCTCGCCAGGGAAGCGATGGATTCCCCAACAAAGATTTTGGCTGTGTCATCTTGTCTTGGCTTTTGCCAAAAATGTCTGGACCAGACAACTCTTCAGCTCCCATCCAACTGGGTCATCGATGGTTCTATGATAATAAATTAACGATAAGCCATTGCAGGCAATGCACCTGTTATTTGAGAGTTAAGTCCCATGGCTTTGTGAAGCACAAGGTACCTGTGAATGTGTTCTTTCCCTTAGGGTGCAATTATATTTCAAAAGCCGTTGCCTGGAGTTGCTGGTATAGCTTCTCTTTGGTTAAAAGTTTCTCTGTCTTCCATAGATTACATTCCTATTTTTCTTGAACTGTGTACTGTGATTGGCAAGTGCTGACGTGAAGATTTACTTGTGCTATGTCAGGTTCAAAGTTTAGTGCTCAACTTGAGATGGCTTAACCGTGACAGCATTATGTTGAAACATGAACACCAACCTTTTAAACCAAGTTTTAGTCCAAAGACTAAGCATCATTCATTCTAAACAGTAAAAACTTAGATGTTTCTGATCACTCATTCTTCTCCTGGGAGTTCATGGTTAAACCCATGCTAGTACGGTAGGAGCAATGGTGGTATAGCAGTCACATCCATGAGATTTATTGGAGATCATAAATCTATTCAGTACCACTGTAAACTGTCTTTTTTTCAGTTTGAAAAAAAAAAGCCAAATCAGAAGACAGTCATCTGCAGTATGGTGAAAATAAGGAAAAGGCCAAGGAGAAGTCTTATTGCCAAACATTGGGAGCATTTCACCAAAAATATTATTAATACCTAAAACACAACAGAAAAGTGAAAGATGAACAACTATATGCCTGAATCACTTGAGTTAAAATGAATATTTACCTCAACAAGTAACATAAATATCTACTGTGGTTGCTGAGAAATAACATCTTTAATGTAATCACATTGCCTCTCAATTAGTTTGTTTGGGCTTTTTTTAGCTGGGATTCTTCATTTAAATGTTCCCTGCCTTTAAAACTTCTATTTGCAACCTTGTACAAGTCACTTCCCTGATATAAACTTTTATAAGTGTAATTTTTAAACTTGAAAATACGTTGTGTCTACTACCGTTAACTGAGTATTTGTAAGTTGAGCCATAAATAGAGTTTAATGAATGTTTATGCCATCTAAATTAAAAATTTTCAGGAGCTTGAAAACAAAACTCAATTTCTTCATAAGGAAAAATAATTATGATTGTGTTATGAAGTACAGGTAGTTAAGTACTAAAGCAGATCAAAAGGTTATGAAATCAACCTTTACAGAAAGCTAGTGATAACTACAGGCAACTAGGAGAGAATATTGGAATGAAAAGGTGATAATCCAGTTTAAAAAGCTTAGAAGAAAAACTGAGAATTGCAATTAATGAATAAAACAGAATTGAGGGAAATGGGGAAGGGATAGCCATAAAAATTACATAAAATGAGTTTGTCATTTCCTCTAGTGAGTGATGGGGACTCAGACAAAAAATGTTAGGTTTGATCTGTTTTGCTATACTTTTCCTTCTGAAAAACAAAAACAGAAATCCTGCTGACAGATTCAGGGCACACTTTGCAGCAGTTAAAAGTGGTGATTGCTCTACTAATATTCCTTCCCATTTTGTTCTATTTAGTTATGACTTCTATGACCTCTGTCTACACCTTCCAAAAAAAGATTCCAGGATACCTAACACAGAAAAAAGTCGTAACCAAACTCATTATATACAGTTATTAAACAGCAGAACCACTAAAACTACCTAAAGATTTCTTTTCTTGTTTTTTGTACATCATTATGCTGTATCAGTTTGCTCCTTCTTACTTCTTTTTCCTAAATTAACCGTTCCTATCTGTCGCTTGTTTGTTACATGCTTCATTCACTTCTGAAATCTGGCATGATACCTCAATCATTCACTTTGACATCAGTAGTCCACAGTGGAACGCTGCCAGCAATACTCTTATTATTCTGAGGTATTTCACTTCTTATATTCTAAATTAAATATTTTGGGCTTCTTCATTAATTTGAAGGATTTGATACAAGGGAAGTCTACCAACATCTTCGTAATACTTTTCTTTCTCCAACCAAAGGCCTGAAAGTCCCTTCTCCCTCACCCCCACAAAGTAGAAATCTTTTCTTCATTTCTATGAAACTATTTTTAAAAACCCTTTAATTTCACCTTTCTTTGCCAGATGTTGACTGCTTCAAAACTTTCAGTGTTACTTTAATGACAAATTTGTCTCAGTTCACATTTCCCCCAAAAGACAGAAATGCCCATATTTGGTAGAAGAGTGTTACCAAATTGAATGAATCATAGATGAAAATTAAGTTACTATTTTATCCTTATTATGTTTAGGTTTTCCCAGTTGTTCATAGTTATGGAGAAGAATATGCTGATCCCAGACCTCATGATCTGCCATGAGTTTTTATTTGTAATTCTCAAGCTCTATGCAGCATAAAGAAAGAGCACATGTTGTAGCTCATGTGCACATCAGGAGTTCTGTAAGATGGTTCAGTGTGTGTGCAGAGATCATCTCTCAAGAAGCTTGAGTGGAAAAGGGATGAAGGGTGACAGAACACTGCTGTCCATGGCACGACAAACAGCATTAGTGAACAGCAACGCTTCAGCCACAGTGCTCTAAGAAGGTATAATCCGCTTACAGCAGCAACTCAAAACCACTCAGACAGCATGGTTATACTTCATAAAAGCCATTCCGTTCCAAATAATACCATAAGGTATACAATATTTCATATTTCATTGCAGTTATTATTAGTATTGGCCTGCTGCATGCAATTATGAACTTCAGCAACCTTGGTGCAGATACCTTAGAATTCCATCTATTCTGTAGCAACAGGCCTCATACACTAACATACATCATGTGTCAGAGCTAGTATGACTTATTCTGTTAGTATGTATTGTAGAAATACTCTTCCTACTTCTACTACAACATCATACAACACAGTGAACAATTGGAGCAAAAATATGGAAATAAAACTTGACAGTCTGCAATGGTTGCATTTTCAAGTTGGAGTTTGTCTTGCACAAGAGATGGTTCTCCAAGGTGTTGTGCAGTATAAAACCGGCTCCTTACATGTACCTGCATGTTTGATAAAACTTTACTAAGACGTTATGTCTTAGTGTACAATATAAGGTAGGTGCATTTGAAGCATTAAGTGTATTTTTTCTAGAAATTTCAGTCAATAGTTTGATTATTTTTTTTTAAATTTAAAGTAATGCCTTCTCCACAAAAGCATATATATGTGTCAGATTCATAGTAGGAGGAGTTTTCTCCAAGAAGTTTTCCTTCCACTAAACTATCTTTTTTAAGCCTTTCTTCTGCCTGGAGCTGGATGTGGCTGGGAAAAGAAAAAGGAAATAGAATAAGAACAAAAAAAATTTGTTTGTTGGGCTTTCGTGTCATATCACAAACAAATGAGTAAAAATATATTTTAAACTTCCAGTTCATCATATACAAACATATTCAGAATTTGATCCAATGTCTTACCCTCTGTTTCCTTCTGGCACTTCCATGAGTCAAAGCCTGACTAAAAGTTTCAGATTAAGTTTATATGACAAGCATGATCTTTGTGATGTTACAACATGATCCAAAAATATAAAGTAAAATCTAAGGTTTTGGAGTTCCCTCAGCTTGTCTGTTTGGACTGTTTGTGTTCTGCTGTCCCAGTCATTATCTTTTCCTTACTGAGATTTCTCTCTCTCCTCTGATTCCTTAGACATTTCATAGCTGCTGGTTAGATGCTATTACCATGTGACGTGTTCAACCTTTAAAACAAATAATTTACTGTGAAAGTTGAAAACTGTTAGAATGATGAATTTGAATGTTTATCACTGAGTTCTTGAGGCCTAAAAATACTGTCAGACTCTAAAACAAACAAGTATAATAAAATTACCCTTCTTTTCAAGGTCTCAGAAGGTGGATGGTAGGGTTTTTTCTGGCTCTTTGCTTACTGCTGTGTAGCCTGTCTGGAGGTGCTGTTTGCAAAACAGCATTTTCAGCTTTTATCTGACAGCCACGTTTGAAATTAGCAGCAGATAAGCACTGTGCTGCTACCTGCCATTCCCACTCGTGTCTGTGGGAAGGAACATCACATCAGCTAAAGCTGGAGGCCAAGCCGTACACAGAGCAGAGAAGGAGCTTAGACAGGGTAAGCAAAGTTCCCCAAATCCCAGAGCACTGAAGTGGCACCAAAGCAGCAAGCACTGCTGTTGCAAGAGAGCCTGAGGAACTGCTCTGCACAGTAGAGGACATGGAATGAAAGAAAAAGTGGTGCTTAAGTGGTTGTTTCCTGTCTCAGCTAGCCAGCAAGAGTGCTGCAAGAAAACATAAACCCAGCTTTAACTGAGTTACTAGTCTGAAGGAAGCTGCAAAAAATGCAGAAGCTCCTGGTTCCACTGAGCACCCCACAATGAAAAGGTGAGTTTTCAGAGCCAGGCCTGGGCTTGGGGAGCTCACAGCTTCTACCCTGGCCTGACAGCCCCTCTATGGCCTGCCTGAGATGTTTCTAGTAGTTTCTAGTAGTTGTATCATTGTTCATCTATTAATCAAATTAAACAAACCAACCGCCACCTAAACCATTTTCAGGTGTCATACAGATGTGTTTTTTCCAGCCTCTGGCATTTTGATTAGAGGGAAAGATAGCAGCAATGCCTTAAAAACTGAGACAGGGACCAGGCTTTTTACCTCAAGTTCTTTCTTAAGCTCAAATCATGGCTCAACTGAAAGAGCCTTTCTGCTGTGTTTTGACACTGGGAGAGAGTGTGGTTAAATGTAATAAGTTTAGTAATTTAATTTGGCATCAGGTCTGGCTCTAAGCCTCAGAATCTAGTAGGTAGCTAAGATCTAGTGACATTTCTGTAATGGAGGGAGATAAAAGCTGGACAGATCTCCAGTTTTCTCAACCATAAAAACTATGTTCTGTTGTCCAGAAAAAGATGGTTTGTGTTAAATTCTTGAAAACTGTTTGAATAGCTGCAAATCCTGTAGAAATCATTGAGCAGAAAGATACTGAAGACAATGTGGAATAAGGAACTGTGCTAAATATGCTAGTGTTGTAATTAAAAAAAAAGTTATTGTGCTTTCAGCACTTCATTCTTTCCATTCAGAATAGCAAAACAATATTCTAACTGATTGTTCTGCGCATTTTCATTTGTGCCTCCCAGGAAAGCTTTTGGATAATCTTGAGGGTTAAAATTATTTGATAGAGTTCAAAATATCTTCTTCTGAAATGAAGAAAGCAACCATTGCCTCCAACTGTAAACGCTCTATTACTTCTATGGTATTTAGGACACTAAAAGAAAAGAGCCCATAGAAAGGGGCCAGGGATTTTTAATGTCAGCAGAAGTGAATGTCATCATTTGTTTCCTTTCAGTTAAAATCCTAAACAACAACAACAACAAAAAAGCAAAAACCAGCAAGCATTCATTGCTCTAATAACACCTTATTTAAAAAAAGGGAAAATCATTCCACAGCCTCCCTGAAGTTATGTGAATATTATACAAGAACCAAAAGCAAACCAACATTAACAGCAGAGTTAAGGTAATGTTAAATAGAAACCAATGTGTTCCTAAACCCTATTTATTTCAACAGGGTTCAGTAAGGACTGGTTCTACGGTTTATGTAAGCAGACAGCAAAATCTGGGCATGAAGCTAAGCTTGGGCATGAAGAGTTTTCAGACCAGAAAATGTAAAATCCTGCATGTAACTTCAAACTCAAATGTTAGTTTCCCTAAAATTAAAATGCCGTTGATAAACACAAAAAGCTTTCAACAAAATTCTGATCACTCTGTAGCAGAAAACCGTAATTCCCTAAACAAAGATTAATGCTGCCCTTTCCTAACTAGAGTAGAATCTCAAAATTTCACTCTTAATTTTTACCACCGTTGTCTTTCACTGAAGTTGAACAAGTTACTAAAGTCTCTCAGGCAATAGTTTAGAACTGTTTATGATACTTACTGTTTTCTTCTGTTTTTCCTCTTCTTCTACTACCACTTAGTGACACACAGTTTTGTTTCTTCTGACCCTATACATGCCCTTCAGTATTTTTACAAACTCAGTATCAAAGTCGTTCTTCAGGAAAAAAGGAAAGATGAATTTGGACCTTCAGATTGCTGAAGGAACAACAGAGTAACAAGGCAGCAGGCATTGTCAAAACATATTTAATGACAGAATTCTTCAGAGAGCTTTGCAAGATCAAAAAAGAAAAAAATTACTTGATGTTACAGTTCCCTGTGGGACTTGATTTTTATTTTAAATTGGGTAATATTGTTCCTGAAGAAACAGTGTATTGATTTGTTAAATCCCTGATTTAAGAGTAGCTTTTTAAAATTGAAATGTAAATGGCATCTTTTCTTTGTGAGTTAAAGAAGCCTTCAGAGAAAACAATCTTCTAAGAGACTCCGCAAGCATCAAAACATGACTTATTTGTAAAACATTTAGTCAAGAAACATTGGACATGTTAGTAGAAATTAATCCTTTTTGCCAGGACTAGGTGCAGAGCCATGCTAAACTACACAAAGCAATTAATCTGCATTTCTGTAAGGTACACCAGGGCAATTGCAGCAGGCTGTCTTGTAGTAAAAAGAAAGAAATACTAGAAAAGCCCAAAAACTACAAGAAAGCAAATAAAATCTTTGGTATAGATAGTATAGATCAAAAGCAGGCAGGCAGCTAGACTTTTTTTAAAGTTTTTTACTAAAAGGAAGTAATTTTAAGCCAAAAACAGTTCTTTGTTAAAGCAGAACAGTTTGATTCGGTACTTGTATAAAGATCAGAACTTATTTTTATAAATATGCCTCCCTAAGGCCCAAAAATTCGCTGTCTATTGTTTAGATAGTGAATTTAGTTCCACTGTTGTTAATTATTACAAACTCTTCCCATATTTCTTCACAGCTCTGGATTTAAGTATATAAGTGTGTGCTGTGCCCATGGTATGCTCCCTTCTCTCCTCAATATGAATAACCAAGATCCTGTCTGCATGTTAACTTTTTGTATTTGTACCTTCTATGGGAAAGACTAAGGCTCAAGTGTTTGGTTTGTAGTTGTCTCACCCTCTAGTGGCAGAGAGGCTTTAGTTCTCAGGGATGAAGAAATGGGAGATGGAATTTTTTTCTTCTGGTCAGCTGTGCTGTGTTGCCTATTTACAGCAGGCTGATAAAGAACTGAAGTTGTTTTATGTGTTTATAAAGCCGCAGATCATTGTCTACAATATGTGCCCATCACTTCAAATGGAGCAATGCAAAATATGCTGACCTACAGGCACTGAAATAATTAAAAAGGTGCTAATGAAGGGTAGTTGTATGCTCAGATGAACTCCTTCAGTTATGTGAAATGACTGCTATTAAAGCCTTCCTGTGCCACTACAATTAGTAGTAGTATAATGCTGCTGCCTGAAGATTAACAGAGATAGAACCTCTATTTTCCTCTAAATTCAAATTCCCTATTAAATTTTCATTTAAAAGCAGAAGACCAGATTATTTTTATCCCAGAAAGACTTAAAATCATAATACCCAGCTTTTATAAAACAACATGCTGACCAGGTATTAGCTGACAAATTAATAGGTTTCCTATCCTGTATCTGGGAAACAGAAATGAAAAATAAAAAAAAGATAAAAAGAATATTGAGTAATGTTGGCTTCTGCGGAAATTTACCTGCTACTTTACAAGATTAGACCCTTGGAAACAGAATTAATTCAAACCTGGATAACCTAAGTTTTGTTATTGCTATTTGGTCTGTACAGTTGGGCCACAACAGAATAGAGAAGAAAGTATGAGGCATTGCCAGCACTTACTGAGAGGTAGCCTCTAAGTGAGTGGAGCACTCTGGAGATACTACTCAGCTGTAAGGAAAGGCCCTTGGCCATATTTTAGAGAAGGATGTATAAAGTACAAAACCACAGGGAGCAATAGATTAGCTGCCAGTGCGCCAGCACATTTGTTAAAACAATTTCACCGTTTTTAAAAAGCTTTTTAAAGGCATAATTCTTACTTGTAAATACATTGTTGCCGATAATCAGGTAAAGTTCTGTCACCCGTAGCTGTGATCATTTAATTAACAAGTACAGATTATGGTGCATCATTCTAATTGCCCACGTTCTCCACTGTGATGTTTCTTATGCTCTGGTCTCTTGCAATTCAGCCAGATTTTGGCCAGTTGGATGTATTTTTCACATGGCAATACAAGACAGGTATTTCTGACAATTAGGGTACAGAACGCTACAGTATTTTTGCTACATCCAAAAATCCTACTGGCATTAAAAATGAGAATTCCTAATAGAGCACAGAAAAATTTGCATCTAACCATATTTATAGGAATGTGAAGCTCCCATAAGAAGCACAAAATGCCCTTATGGTTGTTCCAAACACCAGCATTGTCAAGCAATTGCGTAGGAATGTGAGCAGCAATAGGATTTGCTATATCCAGAAAGCCCAAATTGTAGAATTATGATGAAAATAAGTCCAACAATCCAAGCACAATCCATGCCAACACTACTGTTTTAATACCAACCATGAAGTAGCATTTTTGCAAGGATACTGGCCCACATTTGCACAGTCATTTTGTAGATACAGTGATCAACAGTGTCTTCAGAAAGACTTGTGGGGAAAGCAAACCTTCAGAGAGAATAGCTGACGGTCACAGGGTGCAACGTTCAGGCTCCATAGTGAATCTGTCTTCTTTGGTTACAAAGTCCAAGTTTAACCTATTACCATGGAGCTGGCTGCAGTCATTGCTGGAAAAATCTGAAATTGTGCAGCCCCACCGTCTCACCGTCTGAGATAAGGGTGCAAATGCTGCCTTGGGTACCGTAAGCTCGCTTAACCCACTGCCCTACACGTTCACTACTTTCTGCGTTTTCTTATGTACTTTAAAAGTGTCTAATAAAAATGTTTTACTTAACGTTTCCTCATATATAGGTCTCAAAGCATGGATAATGGGAAACAGATGACGTGAGCGCATACAAGCAAGCTCATTTTGTATATATAAGAAGTAGCTTTCAGGAAAGAGATTGAATTCTTGTGAGCGGGATTGGTTTAATTACACCACAGACTTTGATCCTGTTCACAATTCCAGTGTGAATTTGGGCAAAACTTCACTGAAATAGTACAATTATAGACAAAAGTAAAATAAGAAAAGGTGCTTCAAGACTCAGGGCTGCAGTAGAACATCTCTGAGCAAAGAAGATGGTATTAGACAGAGTGCACAGGTCATACCTGTGTACCAGCCTACCACCCTTATTTACTGCAAAGTCCACATAATTCGTATTCTGGACATGTAAATAAGCCCCTTAGAAAACAAGAGTGCAATATCAATTCACAAGGAACAAAACATACAATAGTGCAGTAATAATAATGTTTTGCGTGTGTTACATTTGTCCCTGTATTAAGCATTTTTAAGGAATTTTTACTTGCTTTTTCCCATTGCTCTACACTGGATTTCACTTTCCCTAGTAGTACTACATTAATGATAATAAATGTATTGCAGCAGCAGCAAAGAAATGCCCACATCCCCCAGGTACCACTGCTTGCTGTTAAGGGCACCAGACAAACACCAGGTTAATGCCTGCTGCACTCCCTTTGACAGGCTGCTGAACTTGAGGGTAGCTACGAATGACATTAATTCCGATCACGTGCTCCACGTGTGTAATGGCAAATTCTCACTTATGATCCTATTTCCCTTTCAAACAAGGTGCAGTGCAAAATCAGCGCGCATGAATGAGGATCACAGAGGCTGCAGTTTGGAGCCTACAGGTCTTGAAAGCTGCTCGAGTGTCATAACTTCTACCTTCGTTGAAGACGGGAGTGGCCCAGGTACGTGCAAGGTCACAGTGAGCTGACATTCACCACTAAAAAATTTACACACTGGACAATACTGTCTTCTAAGGAGCTGAGCCATGAACCTCTCAGTTCGTCACATGCTGTTGTTTGCATTTAAATACACAGCATATAGCACTTCCCTCTGGGGAACACACAGATACGTTTACCTGTTCAGCCTACTACTGCCATTCCCCATGTTGAACTTTAATGTTAGGGGATTAATGTTCACCCTGGATTCGGGACAGACTTAAGTCTGTAGAGGACTCAAACCACACATTCTGAATTCCATCTGTACACACCACAGTGCCAGCAGAACATCACAAAAGGATACTGTATACACCCATACCAGTATTCTGCCTTCTGACATTGGTAACCAGTCAGTTATCGACGCAGTGCTCCTCAGGAGGGAGAAGAGCAGCTTTCTGGAGGATGTGCAAAGACACTTCTCTGAACGGGACTGCAGTTAGCACTCCGGGTGAAGCCCCAGCCTAGGACACAGTGCCTGTTAGCCAGGGAGGGGATAGCAGCCCGGGCTGTGCCACATGGCAGCGGCAGCAGGGAGCAGCGGTGCGGAGAGCAGCCTGTGTTCCACCACCGCCTCTGCTTGCGCTGCGCTATGCACCCGGGGGCAACTGACAGTCACCACACAATGGATTTACGCTCTGGGCAAACTATTATCCTACTGAGGTGACCATGTGGGACTGCATGCGGGGGATGGAACTGCGTTTTAAACAGTTAGTGTGCTTGTGAAGGCGTTGTTGGACTCTGCTTCCCTTTCCTCCTCAGGCTTTGAGTTGCCTGAATCTTTTTACCTAAAGGGAAGGAGCAAGAAACCACTTTCACCTGTGAGCAAGGAAATCAGGATCAAAAAAAAAACCCTAGAAATATTGGCTTGAGTTTGAAACAGCTTTGTTTTCTACAGCTTTCTAAAAGCTGGTTCTTGCTTATCCTCTTCATGGTTCAAACACAAACTAAAAGCCCTGGTGCTTTGTATTTATACACTGGCAGTAAACCCCAAAATCTGGGCATGCTTTATTGCTATCTCTGCCTCTCATATAGCTACTTTAAAGTTGTGCTGAATATTAAGTATCATAATTTGGAAGCACAGAAGAAATAACATCTGTTGTAACCTGAAATACCAAAAGTAGGCCTTTTCATTCCATGCCAGTCAGGAAACTAATAACATATGTGCAGAATTCATTTCATATATGGCAGTGACATATTTGCGAAACATTCAAATTATAGTTTCATCCTTTGACCATTTGTATTCTTGACCATTAATCCAACTGCTTCCATTCCTTCTAATGCAAATTCCTAAGCGAATGTAAGCAACTGACAATAAACAAGGCAAAATTCAGAAGCTGTAGGGATATTTCGCCAATACTCTACTAACATGCCTTAAAATCTTTTAAATCATTAAGAAGAAAACAGAATTGGTATCAATGATACACTAAACTCTGATTTCATACCTCCAGTTAAGTCCAGGACTGCAAATAATCCCATTCAAATACATTTCAGTGGCATCACACAGGACAAGGAAGTTAAAGACAAGTATAAGTGTTTTCTCTACCAGGATCATAGCATATGGATGCAAGTTGGAATTAGAAAGATGAGCTTAAATTAGTTTTTCCTGTCAGGGTTCTGCTGCCCATTAGTGTTATGGTGAGTTGCATGGGATGGGTGCATGAAGGCCAGGCTGGACAGGCTTTGAGCAACCTGGTCTAGTGGAAGCTGTCCCTGGCCATGGCTGGGGGATAGGAAGGAGATGAACTTTCTTCAAGTCCCTTCCAATCCAGACTATTCCATGATTCAAAAAGCGGTCTCAAATCAAATCATTAGGCATTCCTTTCATATCAAAAGCCAGTTGGGCCTGAGGGTCCATGGGCAGCCTGGGATAGAGGCAGGCCATGCAGAATTCCCCCTGGAAGCAGAACTGGAGGCAGGTGAGGCACAGCAGAGCTCAGGGCTGAGATGGCTGAGGAGGGCTCAGGTGGGGCTGGTCAGGGGCTGAGTGCCCTCAGCCCAGCAGGGCTCCTGCCACACCCACTGTGCAGGCCAGGCATTGATAAAAGGGATAAAAGTTGCTAAAGGAGAGCAGCCAGGTGTGCTCAACCCTAGGACTGATGCCCAGTGCAGGATCTCATCCCCAGTGCAGGATCTCATCCCCAGTGCAGGCAGTGCTGATAAAGCTGCCAGAGCAGTCCTGCATGGACTTGGCTTCACACGGGCAAAAGTGGGACAGAGGAAACACAGGTGGTCAAAAGCACTGAAGGAAAAAAAAAGAATAAAATAATTTGGAGGATTCAGAGGATTCAGCTTACTCGAAGTAAGATATTTTGGTAATGAAGTGTTAATTAATTTAATGGCAAAATTCTTCAGAGAAGCTCAAGAGAGAGGCCTTTGGAAACTAGTTATTAGAGAGTCTGATCCCAAAATATGGGTATCCGTTACTTTTCTTAGGAAATAAAGGAAAAAAGCCCACACGTTTTAAAACTCTTAGTTCTGTAAAATTGTTTCTTTCCTGATGTTATTCATTCCTTCATTTTTTAGTTTTTCTGAAGACTAGAAAGTGCAATAGGCTATTATAAAACTGAGTTTCTATTTCAGCAGATCCAAATAAAGAAATCAAGAAAATTTAATCAAAAAGCTCTGGATTTCACCAGAATTCAGCAGTCGATGTTGGAAATATGATTAATTTAGAGAGTTTGAATAAGTTCAAGAACACAAATGTGCTTTTAAGTTCACCAGTTTTAATTTGTTGGTGTTACAATAGAAGGGGATAAAAAGATCTCCGGGTCTGGATGTTATTTTAAAAAGGTCTGAGCACTACAAATCATACAGTCTTTTAATGGTACTATTTTAGAGGTAAATTGTGACTTGAAGAGCTTCTCGATTTTGATCCATCCACTACAACAGAAGTAGTTAAAATTAGTGTTTTGAACCACTGATTACTATGTAGTTGCTGTCATGTTAGTGCTGTTATGGGTTAAAAAGAGAAGAAATGGATTCTTTCTAGTAAATTCTAACATTACTGTATGTGCAGAACAATTCTGGACAGATAAACTATTTCTAATAGATCATTCTTAATTTATTCCAGATAGATTCACCAAAAAAAGCATATCCATCCAAGGGTTTGATTATTAAGAAATGTTTGACAGAATGGGTTAGGTAATTACTTCAGCTAATGTAGTTACAGCTTGTCTGTGTAACTTCATATATAGGAAATAAGGCATCTTCAAATTATAAAGCAGAAAGAAAGCAGTGATATCAGTCTGTAAGACTGATAGGCAGAGCCTCAAAGCCGCAGCATTTTATATCAAATGGGCTAGCAGGCACATAAAAGGCACACAGTCCCATTCATGTACTTTTCAGTGTCCATTTAACTTTCTTTTCTGTAGCCTCCTCTTTATTATAATGTAAAAATATTCTGCTGGACAGCCAGAAAAGAAAATGAGAGGTGTTGTCTAACGCTTGTGGCTGCAGCCCAAGCAGTAACAATGCAAGTTTCTTGGCAGATAAAAATACTCACGTCCGAGGTGCCAGGTTCACTACTTTCTAAACTGATCTCAGCTGTCCCTACTGACATTTCATGCATGGCTCCTTATTGTGATGGGATATGTATTTGTTTGGTAAGGGTAATTATCATCTATGAACTACACAGAAATCACGGGTCTGCATATTTCTTTGTCCGAGATATAGTAGCAATCAGTGCTTTCAGCTTTCCTGAGGTTGCATTTGATTTTACTGATTCTAGGATATTGGGCAACAATTTTTTATTTTGCTATATAATAATTCCTGAAAAAAATCTTGTTAGAGGTTGTTCTCTATTGCATCTCAGTTCTGGGATGAAGGTGCATGTGCAAAGCAAGCTACTTGATCATTTACTTTGTGGAAGGTCCAAATTCCTCAAAGAAAATGGTGAAATAAGAATCTGTAGGGTGTTAAATAAAAAAACTACATCTCTCCCAGTGACTGCTTGTATTTGCAGCCTAATAACCATTTCTTATCTTGTTCTTTCCCCTATTATTTACTTGCTGTAGGCAGTATTCTCACAGATTCAAAATGCTATGTATCTGTTCAGCCTCAAAAATCCATACTGAAGTGTGCAACTGAGGTGCAAAAGGGAAGCATATACAACTTTTATTATCTTGCAGTAAAATAATTAACAGTATTTTTATTCTCTGTTAAAGCCTAGTTTGAAAAGAGAGCAAACTGGAAAATAACACTGATTTTTGCCAAGCTGGAGCTGACCTTCAGTCTAGCCCTCTGTTCCTAGCAGTAGTAAACACCAGAAATGTCAAAGGCTGCTTTTTCACAATCCCATTTCCAAAAACAGAGGCACACTTGAGCCGGAAATGAGTACAGCTAAAAAACCCTATAATTTCTAATATTAATCATACTATTTGAAATTAGAATTGTCTGTATTTTATATTGTTTGTTGTGATAAAATCAATCTGCTAAGGGGAACACCTTACAGAAACATGCGAGCCAGGAATTCGGTGAATACCATAGATTTGTTTTTCTAGACATTGCAAGAAAAGCTGGCAAAATAATCTGTACACTTAGATGCATCAAGCACTACAGTTGGAGGTTTTTTGTCCAAAGCTATGAAAAGAAAAAAAATAAACCATACAAACATACAAACTTCTAACATAAAACCTACTCCAGAAAAATGTTTTACGGTAAAGGAGTATCAGAACAAAAATTCTGACAACTGCCTTTACTAGAACGTGGAAGCACGGAGAGTTGCTTCCTGTAGGTTTGAATGACTTAAATAAATATGAAAGTACTGGTTATCTGAAGGCAAGACAAGGATATGTGTATAGGTATGTGTCGAGATAAGTCTGTGTCAAGTGAGAAGCGCAAAAGAATTGTTCAGCATTGCAGAATAACTGAATAAAGTCTCTGACACTATAGTAGCTTCTGGAAATTCCAGTAGTATAATTTGTGTCCTGCATTTGGCTGAAGGAGGAAGAAATATTTTGAAGTCAATTTAATGCATGTGCCAGGTGCTTGGATTGGCAGCCCTGAAGGATGAAGTCCAAAGCACAGAGCAGCATTGCTGTCCCATATATTCTGTCTCATTTTGAAGGTTATGCTTTCTTTAGAGACCAGAGCATAATTTAATCTCCATGTTCATTCAGCTGCTGGCTCAAAGCCCATGGAACCAGAGAGAGAATATTTCACCAATTGCAGTGGGCTGCGGTGTCATCCTTCTGTCACTTGACCTGGTCCTGCAAGCCATTTCTCTGGTGAATAATTCTTAGTGAGGCATTCTAGGACTACACAATTTGATTTCTGTTTCAAGACCAGGATAGCAAAGAAATGCTGCGTCTAGACATGGATATGTATCCACTAGAAAGACCCCCAAGACATTTCTCACTCATGACAATACTGAAAACCTACCTTTGTCTTGCATTCTCTCAAGCCGTGTCTGAAATAGTTCCTTTTTCTCTTTCTCAGATAATGCTGCCCTTTCAACATGTTTGCTTTCTTAATGCAGGAGACAGTGTGTATCTCTGAAAAAATTTGGATTGTCTAATGCCACTCGCCGGGTCAGTCAGAGCACTCTGTGCAGGACTGTCTCCAAGCAAAGCTAAGTGTAGTTAAGAAAAATCAAACCTTCATGTCTCTAATCAGACACAGAGGAATAAAATTGTCCTGGTTTTATTTTAGATTTTGCCAGTATTTCACCAGGATTATTTAATTAATTTATTTTTCTAATTTGGATGAGGTGAAAAATGCAGCACACGGACAAATATCTAGACTAGAAATATCTCTGTTAAGTGTTAAATCGGGGGAGAAGAAATCCAACTTATTGAAGAATGCAGTGATTTACAAAACAAAAATTATAGTGCATAGGTTTTTTTCTTGGTCCTAAGCACCATCAAGTTCTTTACTGATTGGAATAATTAATGGTTGTAATATTTTCATAAGGACAACAGGAGGAAACCGCATTGTGGCTGTGACACGAATAATTGCTTTCCTACATTTACTTACTTTCTGCAGTAATAAATACACATAAGGCTCAGCTTAAGAATTTCACAATATACTTAAATTTCTGATCAAGCTGATTTGAATTAAGTCCACCATGCTAACCTTTTTCAATAGAACTTTACAACATACTATAAAACTGTTGTTTAAACAATGCTTCCCATAATTACCACCAATAAATGATACCTTTTTATTGCCATTAGAACACTCTTAGTTACCGGTTTCCAGAGATTGCTGCAGTAACCTGTGCATAACTTTGTGTTATGTTGTTAATAATTGTATGGTTTTCTTTTTAGAATTCTGAAACTGGAAAGGTTTAAGAAAACATGCAAAATGCTAAGGATACACGTAAGTGAAATATTTAATGTCCATCATTCATAAAAGTTACATTGTTTACATAGGGTTCATTAGTATATAATAAAAATGTCATCTTAATGAAAGATTTTCTGGCAAGTCTTTTATATGTTAATTTGTTTAACATATGCTTTGGCTATACAGCTAAATAGGAATATATTTTAAAAAATCTTTCTGCAAATAGTTGCTTAACAGTTACAAAACCTCATTACTAAGGATTGGTTATTGTTACACTTGCTTGTTGGCTGGTAAAAATCATCTGTGATTTGGACTGGGAATCTTAGGACCAGCTTTATGTAGCAAACTTGCTCATTGCATAGTGACCATGTAAACAGCTCAGGGACCCACAAATTAAATCCTTGTACTCTAAAGTCACTGTGTAAAGTACACACTGTACTGCTCATGTTTTCTTACATTGATGAAGAATTTGGGGATTGTTTTGTTGTTGATGCTGATGGGAATTTCTTTTTAAAACATGTCAGTTTCATACAAGTTAAAAAATTAAAAAATTAACACCACAGGAAATAATTTTACACTGTGCAATAGTATTGCTACCTCATTCTTTTTGATTTTAGAGAGATATATATAGCATATTGGAACTGTACTGGACTGCTTCCTTTCAAAAGAAAAGCTTAAATTAGTTGGAACAATTAGCTATGTGTTTACATAAAGTTAACTATGTTTGCATCAAATAAAATGTTTATTAATGAAAGGTATTATACAAGAAACATCAGAGAGAAATTCATCATACAGAAATGTACACTATATGTGACAGATGGAAAAGTGCATGCAGAGTTGTCTCATTTAAAAAAAAATTAATTCAGAAACAATAGTACTAAAGTTACTGGGTTTTGATTCCTATGATCTTGGATGAGTGAAAAGTTCTCCTTGAATTTACAAAAATCCATTTAACAGATATGACTAGTACACATTAGCAAGCAAGTGGAATGAATGCACTCAGATTTTATTTTACAAGTACTTGTGCTTGACAAATGTGATTTTTTTTAAAAAAAGAAAAGGTTTCTTCAAATATGGGCTGGGTAGATTGCTGCCAGGTTGCTCTGGTTTTATACATAGGTTCTCTAAATTTGTTTTTGATACCACACAATTTGTTGAAGCCTTCGGTTCTGTTAATTAGACATCATAAAATAACATATGTTTTGTTAACATTCAGGAAATGACATCGAGTCTTTTATTTTTATTTTTTGGCTCAATAGATTTTTAAATGTATGATTATCATAACCTAATATTGTCTTTGTCTTCACTGCAGTGGATTTCCGATCAAACTTTTCCCCTTCTTTTAATACTTTAGGGAATTTTCAAACGTCGGGATGTTTGGCTGTAATGCCCCATGATTTGTTCTCCCTGAAAGAAATCATAGTGACAATTTATTAAACTACAGAGCAACCTGGCTTTTCGGGGTCTGCAATTCTATTTTGTGCTCAATATACCTAGCATTAAATCTTGATTCATTTCATCATACTATTTAGATTATATTTGTCATGCAATTACTTTAGCTCCTAGTTTTCTGGCTTTTTTAGAGGGCTAAGACAGGGTTTCAGTATCAAATCACTGGGGCATTACTTTGCATGTTCAAAAAAGGAGGTTAAAAGGCTAAAATCTAAATTGCACCAGCAGTAGCATATACATTGAATATGAAGAAATTGAAAACCTAAGAAGGAAGCGTACTTTAAAATATTTAAAAGGCCGTGTTTCTGTGTTTAATACCGATTGTTCATAGGTACCGTAAAAGCAAAGAGACACACGGGTACATATAGATCTTAAATTTTAAAAAAGAAACCAAAAAAAAACCCAAACAAAAAAAAAAAAAAAAAACAAACAAAAAACTGATGGGAAATAAAACTCCTTAGATTCAAAATGGTTTATTCACACAAATTTAATAGGATATATCACAATTGTTTGGTCCATAAATATTTAGGGGAAATAGTTTCTATACAATGCATTTATCAATAAACAAAGAAACATGGACAATTTTGCTAGACCACTTACTGTACTATAAACACGAAGCTCAATATATAAGATTATTGGATTTATCAACTATATCTGAAAGAGTGCACAACTGCTTTCTATGACATGTTTGTCCCCTCTAACAGGATACACCATAAAAAGAGTTTCAGAAATAAGAGGTAAAACAGTACAAAACTAGTGAGGTGTCAAAAGGGCTTAAAACAGTTAATTTAACAAACAACACATATATCCTGATTTTTCACAAACTTACTCCCAAGGTATATCATAAGGCACATAGTAGAACTGAGTTTTAATTAGTCTACTTAATAAAGTAGATCTCTAGTACCATATATTGTTCTGTCAAAGAACAAAATTTATAAGTATCAATATTTTTACCTGTAAAAGTGTATTAATAAAGATCTCAGCCTTACCAAGGTCTTTTGGTCTGGTTAGTGGTAAATGCCCATAAGGTAATAGAAATAGGAAAAGTCAAGATTCAATATCCGTAGAAGATGATAACCATACTTGCTAAATATATAATGGCAAACACACCTTTCTTCTATTACAGTGTTAACATCTCTTCCATCATCTTTTTTAAAAATAAGCTACTTTTCTGTGCTAATTTTCTAAAAACCCTGAGCAAAAATTACAATAATGCACTTTAATGTGGGCAGTGAACTGTCAATATGTAACCACACATTTATACAGCCAAAAAGGACACCTTTAAAATATATTAAATAGCCACTTTGACCACCAAAAAGAGATTTGATGGTGTCTAAAAAGTGGGGTATATGTGCAAAGTTATTCTTAACAATCCACTAAAAGCAAGACATAGATCTTGACTGGTTTTTGTTCGTTTTTGTTTCTGAGACTCTCCACGATCTAATTGGTGTTCAACTACAATAAAAGGATACAAATGAACATTCACCACTGCCCAGACCATTCAGACTTTTAGCTTAAATAAAACTAAAAAAAGAAAGATCACTATTGTAAACTAAGAAATGTATTCAGATCAGCATCCACAAGGCTTCTGAGTTTATCGGCTTTGAAGTTATTCACTGCCAATTCCTGGTTTTGTATGATTTTTGCTAACATTTTTTTATTTTATACAAAGTTTAAAAAGTTAAAGTATATGTTAGAGATATTAATGAACTAAAGATTTTAAGTTCCTGTGTTAAACAAAGTGTCTGATACAATCTCAGGAAACATCTAAAGAAAATTCAAAATAGTAATTAATAAATTGTACTGAAAATTTTGTCCTTAAACATCTTAATAAATTATATTTTGCTTATTTCCATTTTCCCTGAAAAAACAAAGTAGGATTTTTCAAAAGTTCATTTGAATAGTACACAAGCATACGCCTTCTTGAAAATTATTTTTGTGCTCACTAAAGCAACTAGGCGACCTCCTGTTTACTTTAAAGGTGCAGCATCAAAGCCATGTAGCGAACTGCAATTTTTATCTTTTTTAATTCCAAAAATTCAGAGCTGCTTGACAGACAAAAATTAAAATCCCTCCCTAGGCAACATTTCAGATCAGTAGGACTCTCCACTTGCATTGTTACTCTGCTATTGTTACTTTAATGACATCCTTATAGGAATGAGGTCACTCTGGGGGTTTTTTTCCAGATCTCGCCCCCTTTAATGTGAGGCAGAAATTTGGAGACCAACGGCCTGGTCCTGCCATCCTCACCCACACGTGCTCTCATCACTGGGTCTCTCTCCAAGTCCTCCATCCAGGCATGGCTTTCAGTGGTGGCCAAGGA
This sequence comes from Cnemophilus loriae, assembly GCA_013397755.1. Classification (NCBI taxonomy): domain Eukaryota; kingdom Metazoa; phylum Chordata; class Aves; order Passeriformes; family Corvidae; genus Cnemophilus; species Cnemophilus loriae. Next base: position 644,789 of record VZTF01004042.1, read on the forward strand.
CGTCCCAGCTGGGTGAAGAACTGGCAGAGGAGCGTTTAGCTATCCCAGTGAGACTCCCCAGTGCTCAGGGAGGAGCAGGCTTGTGACTAATGCATTAGGAAGGAGCACTGGTACTTCCAGTCTGACTGTTTCCATGATTAGTTTAATTCATTCTGTATTTCATTTTCAATATTTAAAAAATAAATCATACAAAACTTTTGGATGCATTATAAAAATAAAATTAAATTTGGGGTTCTTAAATGCTGTAAGTGAACATACAATCCTGAAGCAGCATTCTTTTGGCTATAATTAAAATGGTTTCTATCTAGTTATCAAGGAGGAATAGAATCTTCAGCTTTTTTTGGAGGGTGGGTAACAATCAGTTTTTTTCAAGGTTCTGGAAATAAGTAACATACAATTTTAAGAGGCACTTATTAGAATTATTCATCACCTTCTCTTCAGTCATTTGATGAATTTAAAGAATTTGAGTACAATTTACCAACAATAAACGTTCATTTATTATAGCAACATATTACTTCAAACTCATTTGCCAGGTGGCTGCAGATGCTACACATCAAGCTGTTTATTTTCCCAAATATTTTGTGGGTTTGTTTGTTGTTTTTTTTTTAAAAAAAAAAAGGCTTGAAAATAATTATAATAATTATAATAATTATAATAATAATAATAATGAAGAGTAAGAATTAAAAAAAAAAAATGAAGTGTTAGAAAAGGTTCGTTAAGGTAGTTTGTGAGGGGCTCCCGGATTCGTGGCTGTCCAAGTTAGAGGTCACTGATGTCACTACAGTGATAGTGGGATTGGTCAGGTCTGTTAAAGTGGTCGCAGTGCCGGGTGGAGTGAGTGCGCCGCTGTCTGCTGAGGGCGGTGCCGGGAGCGAGGTGCCGTCAGCTTTATCGACACCCCCATTCTCCTGCCGCAAAAGGTTCCTTCTGAATTTGGCTCTTGCGTTTTGAAACCAAACCTGCAAACCAATCCCAATGGATTTCTTTACCGATGCTTGTTTTGCTTTGCTTATTTTTGTCTTTGTTCTTGCTTTTTTAAGTCATTTGTGATGTTTGATTTTGTGTGGCACATCACCTAAGTTATTCTATAGCCTTTCTTGCTACTGGTGGTACTGACTCTCTGTGTACAGGCCCAGTGCTACAGGTGCTTACAGCCCCCAGAGAGCAGCCTCGAGAAAAATCTGCTCGCTCACTCACCCAAAGAAAGCAACTCTCTTGATGGCCACATAGTGTTTCTTGGGTTGGGTAACTTTGGGGTCAAGATACATAAAGATTGAGGCAAAGGGTGAGTGAGCAGATTTTTGCCAAGGCTGAAAGTTTTCCTTGATTATTTGAAAAGGCTGAAGAGGAAGGAGGGGTAATTACACCATCCCTGTCATACGGATTGTTGATATGGGTCATCTAGTCTTTCTGTTCTGTAAGGTTCACTGACAGTGTTTGAGGTGACAGGTAACACGGACGAGGAATTGCCGCTAATAGATTCTCCGTCTACCTCACTCGCTGCCCTTCTTTGGCACTCTGCATGTAATACACACCTCGTTTTAACTTCGCTGAGCTATCACACACCGTATAGGGATTTTTAACGTAATTTGCTAGGCTGTCCTTCACAGGGAAGTGCCTTTTGACTATGCAGGCCCTTAAGGAAAACAGTTGTCTAACAAGCATTGAGAGGGGGAGCCAGCGGGTGCTGGAGGATCATATTGGTCAAAGCTTGCTTCAAACACATCGGGGATCTGCCTACTGAGGGGCCGCATTAACTCCTTCAGGGGAGCCCAAAGGCTTCACCCGTAAAATCAGTAGATTTGCCACCTCTATCCTTAGTGCAGTCACCACAGAGAGACCACCGACCTCGGGGTATCTATTGGGTGGGTGGGCTCTGAAGACATTTTCCTCATGTTGAGGATGCAGCTAATCATAAACCACGGTTTGGTGTTTGGCTGCCTTGGGGCAGTAAGGCACACATTTGGCACTGCTGCCACGTAATACCATACCCCTCTGCACACCCACTAGGGACACACCCAGCAAAAGTATTTCTATGTATATTGCTATTGTTACATATAAGGGAAAGGCTATTGACTAGCAGGGGAAAATTCTGTCAAGCCTGTGATGTGGCTTCTTACCTGTAGAACTCTCTTGGTCAGGCCTGTTTTCTGGGCAAGCTGCTTGAGGTCCTTGGCATCTGGGTTGTGGTTGATAGCAAAGTAGGACTTCATGGTACGAAGCTGGTGGTGTTTGAAGGAGGTACGCATGCGCTTTGTTTTCTGGGATGGGGGATAAGGCTGCTGGTCTCTGTCCAGGTGATCTGCCTCATTCTCATTACAACCTGTTGAATAAACAAAGTGAAACAAGGAGTTAGTGGCTGTGCATCATGTAGGATAAACGAATCAAGGCAAAAATCTTAAGTAACAGGAAGGAAGGAAAGGAAGGAAAGGAAAGGAAAGGAAAGGAAAGGAAAGGAAAGGAAAGGAAAGGAAAGGAAAGGAGGAAGGAAAAGTACAGATGTGATAATTAAATTAGACCAAAAAAGATCCAGAATATTATCATTTCCTGTTCTTATAACATGCTATGTCCCCCCGGGCCTGTACCTACTAAGGGCAGACTTAGAAAGTTCTCGCTCCTTTGGCATTTATTTCAAACAAGTCTTTTCCCTGTGGTGATGGTTTTGCTTTGGGCGCTCAAAGAGTCATTTGAAATCTCATTCAGATTTTGAAATCTTACTCATTGAAACATTCTTAGCTTGAGAGAAGAGTAAAGGTCATTTTGAATGTTCCTGAGCTTTTCCCCCAAATCACAAGCACCTACACAGAGATGTACAGCAGGAAGGTTTGTTATGACAGTTCATCAAGAAAGCTGAGTTTTTTACTGATAAAATAAATGCTTTTGGACTCTGCCTGGGAGTTTACATGAACTGCTCGAAGCCCTTCATCTGTAAAACATATCTAGGAAGCAGCTGCATCAAGACTGGATCCAGTCCCCCAGTCACAATCAGCAGTAGCTCTTAGCTGGCACTGGTTTAGGACATTTCTACAAGCAAGCAGCTAGGGGCTCTAAATTTGAAAAGAGTTTCTCTGCTTTCTTCGATTCGGTATTTTCAAAGTGTCTATGAAAGATAAGTTTGTTTCAGATTACAGTTTTATGGGTGTGAATTGTACACAAGAGTTGCAGCTGTCTGGGGACAGTGGCATCATTACTATATATTGGAGAAAGAAATTACGGTATTAGAAAAAAAAAGTAAAATACATCTGTGCTTTTCTTTTCAGCTTAAACGAAAGGGTTAGCAATTTCTAGGATCTCATTTTATAAAGATATCTCAGTCACACAGGAGAAAATTAATGGTGTCATCATAGCAGGGAATATTAATTAAAGAAGAGCTCATTAAAAATGTTTCAGAATGTCTGTAAATTAGACTGAGTTTCATTAGTTGCTCATTTTAATTTTTGAACTGCTTTCCAATAGTTACTGGATTATTTACAAGGCCTAGCTGTTCCCCATTCCTAATTGAGAGAGAGAGAGAAGAGAAAGAGGGAAAGCGCACAGTACAGAGAGACTGATGTCGGCAGTGCTGAAAACAGAGGCAAAGCAGCTTGAAACCACGAGAAAATAAAAAGCTTCTTGAAGGTGTTTTCTCTTTTGAATTATAAGACAAGTCAACATGAACAGATGCTGGTAAGACAACACTTTGACAGAAAATCAGGTGAATATTTAATTATAGCTAGCATTGCTCCTAGTCTTGGTAACAAGTATATCTGTACTTTCAAACAAAGTAAGCTGACACTTCTGAAAAGACCAGAAGTTGAAACTTGCCTTAAAAACAATTTCAGACCAGATTTGGATTGTATTTACTACTTGTTTCCACAAGCAATCGCACTGCCTTCAGTCAAACTGCGTGGGCTGTAACTTATGAGCTGACATGAATCTGAGTACCAGAATTCAGTCCTCAGGTTTTACTTCAGAGTTGCAAGCTGCTTGTTTGTGTTGTTTTCCTTGAGTTGCTCAGGCTTACAGGAGCAACACAAAAACACAAACTTCCTCAAGCTCCTCTGTCCTGCTTACTGCCCTTACTGCCTTTGTTTCTGTACTTTTCTTTTTCTTTTTCTTTCTCTTTCTCTTTCTCTTTCTCTTTCTCTTTCTCTTTCTCTTTCTCTTTCTCTTTTTCTTTTTTGTCAGTGGTCAACTTTATTTTGGTTTTTATTTTCAGGAGAAAATGAGAAGAGAGCTCCAAGTATCTTCAGACAGTCCTGGTTTATACAATGATTGCAGCTCACTCTCTGTTTTACATGAGCAAAACAGTGTTGTGTGGTTTGGCCACATCATAGAGCAGAGTCTTACATTATCTCCTGGAGAACTAAGGGAAAGCACAAAGTCAGGCAATACATTGCTCATTTCTTTGCAGCAGGATTGGAGGGTTGTTTAATTTTTGCTTTCAAAAGAGCTAGAACAGTTTGCTTCTTATTGCCAAGAATTCTTCAAGTGAACTCTTCATAGTTTTTCACACACACACACACACACACATACACACACACATAATGAAATAAAGTAAACAGCTCTTTGAGGAACACATGTGTAAAATATTTTCCTAGGGAAATCTTCACCATCTCATTTCTATATCCTGTAAGCTGTAAGTCAAAGCAGTTTCCCTCAAAATACGTATTAATTATATGATATAAGATGTAATATAGAGAAAGCCTTGAATGTTTTAAGTACTTTTGAATAGTTTCTTCCATTTTTCACATTAATTACAGACAGCTTGTGAGTATGACTGACTTCTACCTCATAATATTTTGAGTTATTTATTGTTGTGTTTCCACTTTACAACCAAGGAGCTGAGAAAAAGAAATTAAACTAGCAAACAAGATACAGAATAGAAAAGCTGTTGTAGATCCTGCAGCAGAGTCTGATTTTCCATTCTGGACCAGGGCTCAGCTCCCCTGAAGCATAATGTGCACACACGTCTAAGCCAGGGCCTGCTGGATGGCTGTGAATACACACATGCTCATGCTCAGCTGAGTGAAGTTGTTTGTTCCATCGGAGTTTCGTTTTTAAAGCTCGGGGTCGTGTTCCATAACGGCTTGGCGCATGGTGTGGACACCGCGGCTGGGACTGTTTGAGAAGGTACTCGGCTTGCTGGGGAGGTCACAGCCGTGGTGCCTCCAGACCCGGAGTGCCGAGAGAGCCCCGGCCGCGGGTGAGGAGCTGCGGGCGCGGCTGCGGAGCGCGGTGTCCGGCTCGGTGCGCTCTGGCGCAGGGGCGATGTGCGGGCAGGGCTGTGCCCGTGCCCGCGGCTGTCCCCGGCTGGGGCACCGCGCCGCGCCATCCCCGCGGGGCGACAGGGCGGCACAGCGCGACACGGCCCGGACACCGCCCGCCCGCCGCTGCCGGGGGCTGCGGGGCCCGCTCCTCCCTCGGAAGGCGGCAGCCGTGTATCCGACATTTAATTTCTGCGGACTGCTTGCCCTTTGTAAATGATTACGTGCAAGAGCAGTTGCTGAGTCACAGGGCAGAGAACGAGAAATGTGTGTAGGGAAGCGGCTGCCAATTAGTTTGAGACTGTTTTTTCTCTCAAGAAGCGATTTCATCTACTGCAACTCATTTCGTAGCTGTTCCAGATTCGCTTTCCTCCCCCTGGATCTGGAGCGCAGTGGGTCAATGGGCTGGAGCCGTTTGCACCGGATGCACGGTTTGGCTGCAAACTTTCTCGAAACCATGTGTCAACCCTGAACATAGCTAGATAATGCTTATACAAAAAATAAAATCACGGCCCTAACGGAACAGATTTCTCAACCATCTAGCCTGAGACCAAAGCATCAGAGCGTTTGTTGATTTGTTTTGGTTTGTTTTTTTCTCTCCGTTGCTCGGAGGATTCTGTGAGTTCTCAATGCAGTGAGCTGTATTTTCATAATGGGTGGTGCTTTTTAATCTGCTTTGAAGTCAGTGGTACATCTTATATGGCTCGTTGTTGTAAAGAAGGGGAGTTTTAAGACCAGCACACAAAAATTGTCATCGTTCGCCAATAATGCCTCTCTTGAGTCCTGATCTGAAGTTTAAGGGGTGCTTTATCACATCCACAACTCTTCATCTTACTGTAACTTCTGATTCTAATTTTAACTCTAAATTGTCCCTGGAAATACTTCCCTTTAGGAGTCTGGGTGATACTGTGTGGACCAGGGATAGAGAGCAAGAGCGAAGCGCGAGCGCACGGGAAATCCACCATTGGAAGCTAGGGCTGAATGAATCCTGGCTGCGCTACAGGTTCTCTTTTCTTTAGCAGCTTTCAGGATTGATTGGAAGCCACTCCGTAGCCAGGGATTCCAATGTCATCTTCAATTAACAAGGAACAATTAGCGCAGTGATTACCCTGGCTCCAAGGTCTACGCATCAGAGGAGATGAAATCGCCTTGCACAGCTCCCTGGTTCCCAGCTAAAGCCCGTTTCACGAGCGGCCCCAGAGGAGGTGCCGGGGGAGTGGTGGGGAGGGCAGGGGGACGGCGGAAGATTCCTTATGGATCTCAGTGGCAGCGGGTTGAACTTGGTGCAGGGGAGAGAGCTCCGGGCCGAGAGCGGTACACTGTTACCGACCCGCGATTGTCGGAAGGGGAGGCCCTGACCCCTCTCCCGGCTCCCCCGTCGAGCCAGCGGTCCGCAGCCCTGGGGCCGGAGCCCCCGGCTCCCTGCCCCAGCCGGGACGGCTTCGCACTTCACGGGGAAGCACACCTTGCGTCACTCTTGCTTCCCACAGCTATCTTTCCTGTGCTACCGTCCATCGGAAGCTTAAGTTTCGCTAAAATAATTTTGGAGTCGGGAGTTTGCTAATTCATATTTACCCTTACTGCTTTCGTCTTTCATCTAATGAAACTCTGCCTCAACTGCTTGGTCATACCTGAAACTCCTTTACCTCTGGCCGCTAGCACTGTTTATTCACGGTTTGGGTCCTCAAGTGACTGGAGTTAGAGAGGATATTTAATATAGGACAACAACTTGTTCCTTTCCCGCTGTTGAGAGAACAGAAACTGTTCTCCTTAATTACATTTGTTAGGGTTTAGTTACAGGGAACAACATTTATTCGCTGACCTCTTGTACAGTTTGATCATGTATGTGTCAGTAAGACAGAATTATTCAGCCTGGAGAATTAAGCACTATAAATACAATATATAAATCGAGTTATGTGCATACTACATTGGCATTGTAGGAACCATATACTATAACTTTTATTCATTTTTTTCTGATTCATTTGGTTACTCATAATTTGAGGTTTAAGTGGTGAAATGCTTTTAGCTAATCAAATATAAATAATGATAACTGTATCTCTGAGATTGCAACAGAGAAAGAGCTATGTCGTTTTGGGGTTGGGTGTTTTCCTTTCTTTTTTTTCTTTTTTTCTCTCCTTTTTTNTTTTTTTTTTTGTCTGTACCCTGGGAAGTGGCTAAGTTTGGGTGTTTGACATTAATAGGCAAAGACAGCCTTTGAGGAGGGCTGCTGTTAGCTTTCCTGCAAACGCTCTAACCCTCAGAGGGCTGTTTGTTTGATTTTCCAATGGTTAAGCAAGATTTGGCCTGGCTGAGTTACTCACGCACTGCCTGGCTGAGGGGAAGCCCGAGAACGCTCTGTTCGGGGGAGCGGGAGGCAGACTCGGCGTGTGTTTCCCACCTGAGTTGTAGCTGACGATGTCCACTCCCAAGGCAGGGCTCTTTCGTTTCCTGGGCCTCCCCTTCTGGACCGTGCCGGTGCCGTTGAAGTAAGGCAAGGCCAGCCCTCCGCTCTTGGCAGCCAGCTCGGTGTAGCTCAGCTGAGGGGGGTATTCTCCTTGCAAAAGCGACTCGAAGTGGGCCCTGCAGTAAACCAGGTTGTCCTTCATGCCAAAGTGATCGCCCGTGGTCAGAGTCTTGTTGCAGGTGGTGCAGGTGAAGCAGCTCAGGTGATAAACCGATTCCCTGGCTCTCATGACCATTTCAGAGGCTGAGATCCCAAGGTGGCAGCGGGCACATCTCTGCACGGAGAACCTTCTGAAGGAAACAGAAAAGTGGGCATCAACCAGAACGGCAAAGGCAGAGCTTGCCGCGGTGCCTCTCGCCTTTCCTCCTGGCCACGTGAGGGAGCCTATCCCCGACAGGGTCGCGCCCCCCCCGGCCCCAGGACGGCCCGTGCCACCGGCTGTGGCCCCTGGCCCGCCTGGTGTCGGGACACCCTCAGGGAGCCGGCCCTGGGGTCCCGGGGTGAGCGCCTCGCACTCCCGCCGAGCTGACCCGTTCTCTCAGGACTTTGGCGAAGGCTCTGCCGCTGCCCGTGAGCGCGGGGCCAGGCAGCCCGGAGCGGGGGAATCGCTCCCCGCTCTCCTGGCATTCCTGTCAGGACGAGAAGAGCCGCGGGGCGCTGACCAGCGGGACCGCTGTAGCACACGGACCAGCGGGGCCCGCTCCCCGGGGCCCGGCCGCGGGGCTGGGCGGGGCGGAGGGCTCCGGCCCTCGGGAAAACCGGCAAGCTGCAGGCGGAGGGAAATTTTGGTCGGGTCTTTACGGAGGGAAATCGCCGAGCAGCGGGAGAGCCTTCGCCTGGTTGTGCACCGCCACACATGCTCAGTCAGCACGTCCCCTGACGGCCCGTTCAGTTTTGAAACGTGCGAGACTTTTCTGAGGGGACTAAGGATTAAGGAACCGCTGACTGCGAAAAGCTACCTTTGAAAGCCCGTGTGGAGAAAAGAGCGTTTCGGTTCACAATGCCTTTTGAGGGGATATGTTTTGAACCCATGAGGACTGATTGCTGTACCTGTAGTAATCCTCCTTGCAGTAAATACTGCCGTCCTTGGCAAAGCAGGTGAGTTCTGACTCCAAAGCCAGTTTACATTCACAGCACTTAAGACACCTGAGGTGCCATTGTTTGTCAACAGCCAGCAGGTAATATCTGTCTGAAATCTTCCCTCCACAACCAGCACACAAAGCAGGCTTCTCGGGGCTCATGGGGGGCATGTTCTGCAAAACAACCACACCACAAGGGATGAGACAGGGAGAGAAAGACAGGCAGGCAGGCCGGGCTGGGGACGGGTTCTGCGCAGGACCTGGGGCTCGTACAAAGACACGGCTCTCTGGGACCAAACTCTTGGCTCCCGGCGGGAAGTTTAAGGGGGAACCGGGACCGTCCACGCTAGTATATAGTTAACCGCGATTCACAGTAAACCTCTGCTAACGATCTAATGCCATTTCAGAACGTGAAAGCAACGGATTAGGCCGCAGTAAGAAAAGCAGAGCCCATTCTTTTCTGAGGTTCTGAACTTAAAGTCTGAGGCTTCCCCATTCCTTTAGCGTTTTAAACTTAAAGCACTTCACAGGAACAATATTTTAAACTACAAAAATACCAGTTTGCGTTTGCTAAAGTTTATGGCAGAGGGTTCAGGCTTGCACTCATTCAATGGCAAATTTGCACCCGTATTTAAACGAGCCGCGACCGCGTCCTAAAGAAAGACAGGCCGTTTAAAACAGGAGTAAGAGAAAGGAGACAGGTGGATGATGTAAAGAGCAGCGAGTATGAGTGCTCACCAGCCCGGCCAGGGACGTGGGCAGAAAGGTGGCACGGGCTGGTTTCAGCTCAAACCAGCATCTTTTTGTCAGTAAACTTCTGCAAGTTCCCATTGATCTGCTCCCCACGAGGAGTGTCGCTCGGGACAAAGGGAGACGGAGGGACGGCGGAGACAAAAGCTCGGCCGTGAAACTTGGGGCAGCGTTTGCTGATAAAGTAAAGGGGGAAAAAATCCCAATCGTCTTGTTCTAAAGTCGCAACTGTTCTAAAGTGGCAACTCAGCATACATTTTTCAATCTGAAGTTGTGTTCCTCGCCTCCTTTTCTTTTTGCAGCAATTGAAAGGTGAGTTAAATTTACATTGCAAATCCTCATGTAACAAAGCATGAGTTTATTTAAGAGAGGCGGTAAAGGACCTTATGGCCCAAAGCCTTAGAGCAGTTTTCCAGGCCGTTACTTTGTGTGCAGAGCCTTGTGCACGATCGGCGGAAGCCCTACAAGTTGGAGAAAGGGAGATCTCGCTTTGCACAAAGCCCAGCGTGACACTCGATTTCTCCGCCATCCCTTAGTACATTTCTGAAGACTTTGGTCCTTTTGACTAAGGAAAGAGGAGATGTTACTTTCTAAGCAAAGTAGTCGGCAGGCATAATACTCAGAGAGAGCGGTGCCTCTGTATCAATCACACACTTCAGACCAAAGACAGTTACGAAAAGTAAGCAGTCGCGGTTTGAGGTTTAATTTAGAAGGTGCCAGGAGCGCAGGATAAAAGTAAAGCACACCTCGGGAGCTCCAGCTGCAGCTGTGCTCTCACGGACAGAGCGGCCGCAGGCAGCCGAGCAGGGGCAAAAGGCTGCTCCGCCGCAAGGGCTGAAACCCCGTCCCTTCTGCGATTTAAAACAGTTTCCCCGTTACTCCGGAGAGCACACGCAACGACATGGGTTAGACAAATGTACTACCGAGCCCGGTCAGCACAGCACCCAGCGCTACGGGTGGGTTTACAGGGAGCCTCGGAAGGGGTTCCACAAGCAAGGGGTGACAGGGAAGGGGCAGAGGGAAGTAGCGTCTTTCTCTTCCCCAAAGTCAGGGTCTGTCCCGATGCGGGTTCACGCCTGCAGGGATTCCCTTGCAAAGAGCGCCAGCTCCTTTCTTACCGTCTCTCGGCCGTTCATCTGTCCCCCTTTGGCCAGGCGGGACTCGGTCTTGGATCGCCTCTCCATCTCCTCCATGATTCCTTGGATGTGGCCTCCGGAGATCCCGTGGAAAAGCATGGCTGGGGGACGGAAAGGACAAGTATTTTCTTCTGCTCTGCACCCCACTATTTCCATATACAGACCCCAGAGTCTTTAGATCATCCAAAATGTTTACACCGAGGCGCACAGCGCAGGGAGGGAGGTTGCAATAGGAGCTTCTCTTTGCGCAAGCACTGAGGGCTTCCTGAAGATGTGCAGAAAACAAACAAGGGGGAGAAAATGTAATAATAATTAGTTTTAAAAATAAAATAATAAAAGCGAGCTAAAGGATCTGTTACTGTTCTGGAGAGCTGGGGCTTCTGACTGGAGAGACTTGGACCTGGGGCAGTAGAATCAGTCGGGAAAGGATATAGTTTTGAATACAAAGAAAGCAAAAAGAAGTGCTATTTTCAGCAGTCCCTGGTTGCTTTAAAGTTCCCAGTGCCTGTAGGTTGGATTTGGGACTGCTGCTTTCCGGAGCTCTGTCCAATTTGTTAAGAGACTAAAGCCAGCCCATTTTTGATAATTTAGTAGGAGGAGTTCTCTCCCTTGAGCTGCCACTGATTTTTATTCAGACAACAAAGACCTGTCATGCTCCTCTCAACCCCTAGTGATGGGCAAGCAGTGACAAACATTACGGTCGGGGCTGTGGGTGGGGTGGGATTTATTACCTCCCCCAAACACGAAGTCCCGGGAGTTGGCGGCGACGGCGCCTGGCGAGGGGCAGGGTGGCCCGAGGCCCCGCTCTCCCCCCGGGGGCCCCGCTCCCCGCGGGCTGCGCGGCGGGAACCTCCGCTCGGCGGCCGCTCGGGCTAGCCCCGCCGTGCCGGGCTCCGCCGCGGGAACGGGAGAAGGAAGAGGAGCTCCGGAGCGGGGCAGCCGAGGCGGGACGGAGCGGTCGGAGCTCTCCCCGAGCCCGGGGAGGGGTGCTGAGGCGGTGGGGAGCCTCGGAGGCAGGGGAGGTCCTGGCAGATCGAGCGCTTCCCGGGGCACTACCCGCCCCGCTGCTTCGCAGAGCCCCCGCCCGTACCCGCAGCAGGATGCGGCCCTTCCGCGGGCACTCCGCGGGGCAGCCCCGGCCGGCCCGGGGACGCCCTGGCGGGACTCTCTCTCCTCGCCCGCTCCCCGGCCGCGGACTGTGAGCGATCATTGTGTGCAGGGGACCGGGCGATGCATTCCTTCCTGGCTAATCTCTCTGTCTGCTCTCCCTCCCCTCCTTTTCCCGTTTTCCTACTTACTTTTCACACCACTCTTCCTTGCCTTTCCCTGAAACAGCTGTCGGCTGTTTCCTGACACCTCGATCCCCACTGAAGGATCTTCCTGGCGGCAGTCCTGCGCTCCCTGCTCCCTGGGGGACACTCCACACCAAACCCTAGCGCGACTAGTGAAAGAAGTACCCCAGCCCCCACTTCCTTTCCAAAGCATCCCAGAGACATCCTCAGGGGCTCCTCGAGTCACCTCTTCCATGTAACCCAAGATTCAGGCAGCCAGTTTCCTCCCCTCTCTTTCCCCCTAAGTAGCTAAAATTAATGTTATTTGCAGATTGAATGTTGTTACATTCCTCCGAGTGCCAGAATACAGCTCATAAAACACAATTTCACACAAAGATGAAGTCAATCAAGTGAAATAAGCCGGGATTTTTTTTTCTCTGTTGGCACACTAGACCCTGGACAGCAGGGCTGCTATTTACTGTAAGTAATGTAATTAGCCCTTTTGGATGGAAATCAATGTGTTGTATATATGTGTGTGTTTTAATAAGAGAGTAATAGCTATAAAACCAACGAGACTCAAAGGGCTGAGGGAATCTCCCTCAAAAAGGGCAGATCCCTCCAGAAGCCATAGTCTTCTGCAGAGCGCTCCTGGTCTGAAAAAAAAAAAAAATATCTGTATGTGGGGAAGGAGGAGGGAAAGATAGGCTTTCCTTGGAGAAAACAAGTCAATTAGCACAATAAGACATCAGGAAAAATAAACAAGGTGGTTCAGCCCGGGATACGGGAGCCGTTCGCTCGGGATCCCCAATCCTCCTCCACCCCCTCCTTCTCGTCGCCGCTCTGCGACGCCCCGGCTGCTCCGGGAGACGGGCGGAGGTGCTTCCCTGTCCCCCCCAGCCCCGCCGGGGAACGGGAGCGCGGCCGGCACCCCCGGGGGGCTGCGTGGCCCGGGCCAGCCCGGTTGCGGGGCCGAAGACTTTGTCATGCGGCCCGGGCGGAGGGAAGGGAGGGGAGGGGCGGCGGCGCTGCCCGCGGGGGCGAACCCCTGTGCGGGAGGGATCGCCCCGCTCGCCCTGCGCCCGGCAGGTACCGCCGGCGTGCGCCCGCCTGGCTCGGGGAATCGCAGCGGTGGCTGTCGACAGAGGTCAAAAAATCTCACGAGTTTATTTCTAATCGTTGCAATATAGTCTTTCCACTCTACAGGCACTTTCAGGGTTTGTTCTGGGTGTTTGCCCCTTCGAAGAAAATTTTTCTGTATTCCCATCCAGTTATGCTGTCGGGGTAACTCACCCTGCCTCCGTTTCGTGTTGCATCTGCTGTCCTGGAAATGGTCTGCCTTCCCCGTGGCGCTCGGGTTGCCAAAGATACCCCGGCGTGTGCCAGGCAGGGCCCTCGCTGACCCCCGCCCGCCCGGGCTGGCCCCGCAGACCGCTCTCGGAAGGGCCGCTGCCGTCCCACTGTGACCGTGTCCCTGCCGGGCTGAGGACCGTCAAACTCATCGTGCCCGCCGGGAGCGGGGAGAGGAGGGGCCTGGGGGAAGCCCCCGGCTGCCGCTGGGCCCAGTTCCCTCGGGAGCTAAAGTGGGGATCCTGTGCCCCCCGAGCAGGCTGTGCCCCCGCCTCGGGTGCCCCGGCTGCGGGCACCGCTGCACTCTCCAGCCGCTTATCTCGCGTTTGCTGTCTTGCGTTCACCGAAACGCTCTGCAGGTGCGGCGTCAAAGCATCGGTCCAAGGCAGAGACACGGAAAATATTGTTTGCTAAATTCCCGTCTCTACCTTAGCTCGACGGCGCCGTTAGGAGTAATTGGGCAGACTCGTAACAAAACTCAGAAATGACTGAGCCTCCTCCGGTTGGACACACTTAATTAATTAGAGGGTCCTTTCTTTCTGCTCCATCAGGTACGGTTAAGGATATGCTACTAACTACTGCTGCTCCAGTAAAGGAGGCCAGGGGTTTCCAAGGCGTTTTCTGATTAACATCCTAATGCTGGCAGACCAATTCTTACCTAAAGGGACACTAAAAGTTTGTTGCTAGCATCAAACGTGACTTCTCCGTTTCCAAAAGGCCTGTAGGAGATCAAGGTAAATCTATTTCAATGTTCCTGAGATCTCATTCCTCGCTGTGAACTGGAGCTCCGCTGCTCTAAGGCAGGCTGGTGGCGAGAGGTTGCCATTATAGCACGAGGGATTCCGTACAGTTTTGCTGGTTTGCTTGGGGGGTGGGGGAGAGAAAAGCTCACAAAGCACACGACAGGGAATCTAAAATCCAAATCTACGAGCCTGTCCCCCATGAATCCATCGGCATTAGCACTGTGCCTGTGAACGGCAGTTTCTCATTGCAGGGCGCTTTTATCTCCTTTCGCAGCAACATTTAGGGAAGAATATCTGATTTGCAATATTCAGAATATTTTAGTAACATGACAGGCGATCTCGGTCTTCTCCTTTCTGTAAGGCTCTACCGAACTCCCCAAGCTAATGGGGGGCTAAGGAGGAGGATGAGGGATACATCGCTGTGGAGATTTCCACAGATACGGCGTTTGCCTGCCCACGCAGGGCTAGAGAGCTCCCGCGGACATCCCGCTGGCCCCGCTGCAGCCTCTGCCCCCAGCTCCGCGGGCTCTGCCTGGAGCCGCTTCCACCTTCGCAATTAGCGTGTGCCCTGGGAAGATTTCAGCGTGCGGTCACTGGGATCCGCTCTGCCACCGAGCCCGCGTTCTCCCTGGCCACGGGCTACGGGCTAAAGCCTATCACAGCGTGAACGATCTTGTGCTTAGTTCGGAGGATTTAGGACAAGGTCTATATGCAAATTAATAATTGACCAACAATAATTAGGAGAAAGGGGAGGGTGTTCAGGCGGGGGGTGGNAAATGGTTTGGATTTCGCCTGCCGCATTTGAGGCCATGGCGTGTCCGGCTGCAGGCGCAGGGCACTGCCCGGGCCAGCCGCCTCCCTCCCCGCAGGGCACCAGAGCTTCACACCCTCTCCGTCAGCACCTGAACTTTTCAAGACACTTCCAGTTTAATCATTTCCAGAAATTTAAAGCGCGTAGTAATAACAGCAACAGGATTACGATCCTGTTGCCTGACAGTCGGGTGATTAAAGCCAAGTCTATTTTTAAATCCTAACACTATTTTCTGCTCTACGAGTTTGTGGTGGAGTACAATGCTGTTAATGATCAGCCTCATCTCTTTGTAAAGTCCGCGAGCACCGCAACCAGTCTGAACACAAAGAAGGGAAATCTGAATAGAATTATATCTATTGGCGGTGGCACCAAATGTAGCTAATATCGTTTTCAGTATTCAAATAAGTTGCGGTTTATTTTATTTTACTATTATTTTTCTTTCTTTTTAAAGCCTAACATTATTTTAAAATCCTCTTCGGAGTCAGATGCAACATCTTTTACCATCACCATCTTTCTCCTCCGTTGAGTCCTCTCGAGTGTACCGTAGAGCAATATTCGGATCGCTGTGTTAGGGACATGTTAAAGCCGGTGCATGGCAGCCAGGCTCGGGCACCAGCCCCTCTTGTCCCCTGCCGGGCTGCGCGGGGCTGGCAGTGCGAGGGACACAAGCGCAGTGTCTTTAACCGTAACCGGCATCCGATTAAAAACCCCCAAACCTCCAATGTGCTTGTACCTCCCGGTAATCTGAAAACATGTCAATTAAGACAAGTATTAATTTGCTTAGGGAGATGATATTTAAATAAGAAACAACTAGGTGCTTTGCATAGTAATCCCAAACACGTATCTCCATAGCCAAGCGCTGTGACTGACCACAAACAAGTGATCACACAGCCAGAAGAAAGCAGGAGAGGCAGATTATTGTCTAACATGAAACTGTTCACCGCCCAGGACCTCAGCACTGTCAGCTCCTTAGTTGTCTGGTATTAACTGTAATCGTATTTGCACTCCGGTTGTAATTAAGCCATTGGAAATTATCATATTTTGCTGCTTTTGAAAAGGACTCCCTTACAGACTGGATTCACAGACAGGTGAAAGGAGCCATTCCATTAAACAAGAAAAATTTAAAAGAAGGACAAAAGAAAGGGCATTTTTTAAAAATTGAGCTGAAAGGCTCAGCCTTCCCAAGCTGAGCTATTTTTCTAGGTTAAAACATAGATGCATGAAACGTTATCTGCGAATACACCTGGGGAAAGTACCATTCTGTGTTGTTAAAAAAAATCCCGACCAAACAAACAACACCACGACGCCAAAGAAACACCCTGCAAATTACATCCGTGAGGTCCAAATAGCTGCATTGCTAGCAAAGACTCATGCAGGAGCTTACCTTGAGACCTTAGAAGCTTCTTCCAAAATTGTACCCTCCTTAATGAGTGATGAGGGATGGGTTTTGAATGGAGAAGAGAAGCAATGATCTAGCCAGTAGATGGAGGTTGTTCCTTGCTCCTAGCAGAGGATCCCTATGTTAATTAAAATAAACAAGCTGCTTGGCGGAAAGATTTTTTTTCTCCCTTCTCTCCCTCTCTCTTCCCGCCCTCTGCATAGCCTCTGATACAGAACTGACGTGAATTTCTAACCTCTGACCTTTCGCCACCATACACTGATACCTGCCTTTTATTTTCTGTTTGTTTCATAACATTTCCGAAAACAAAATAAATAAATCGAGAAGAAGACTGAATGAAAGCAAAAAAAAAATAAATCCCACCTCTCGATTTTGGCTGGTTTGCTGGATTTTCTCGATTAGCTGTCTCAGCTCCTCAGTAATCAGGTGAGGTGTTAATGGGGAGCTGGTTGTAAATAAAACTAATAAAGCAAAGAACATATTAGGAAATTAAAAAAAAAGGCGAGGTCTGAGAGGCTGTTAAAAATATTGTAGCGAGCTGAGCGTTTCCCCATCACGTCGTTATTTTCGTTCTGTGCTTATTCACAGCTGAGCAGCAAACCCCGGGTTGTTGCCATCTCTCCACATTTTTTTTCAAATCGCACTGAACCAGCCATGGACTGCATCAACCCTTCCCACTTTCATAAAAAGCCTCTCAAATGGAGTCTCTAAACAGCAAACTTCAGCCTGATCTGATGTGATATGATATACGGATTCATGGAGCAACCTCGCTTTGCCAAACCCGATGAAACTGTGAGTTGTCATGCAATACTACGCAGTCAAACCTGGGATAATTGTAAAAGTGAACCCAATTTAACCCATTAGAATAAAATCAGATGCCAAGATGAATAGGAATCATTGCTTCTTAGGTGACAGTACTGATGACAATTGATCCACCGGCTCCAAACAATAGAAAATACAGGGTCGGGAGTAATTTCTCGTACTCCCTCCCAGGGGGAAGCGGGGAGCCGTCGGGGAGGCAGGAGCCGGCTCCCGGCCGGGCTGCGGCCGCGCCTCACTCCGGCCCCGGCGGAGCGGCTCTCGCAGGAAGGGGCTCACTGCGAGGACCCTGTGGCCGGGGAGATGTTTCTGCAGCAGCCACACGAGATGACTTCTCGCTTCGGCTTTGTTTGCCCGTTCCTCTTAACTCCTGCGACAGTTTCTGTCCTTCTCCCCTGAGCCATGTGACCCTCAGGTCTACGTGGCCAGCTTGGTAATCTATCTCAAAAAAAAAA
>VZTF01004042.1:662316-706755 GCA_013397755.1 Cnemophilus loriae
GCCCCCACGCGCTCCTTGCCCGCGTTGGTAACCAACTCAAAAAAAAAAAAAAAAAAAAAAGGCAAGCGAGGGATGCTAATGATCTTCCTCGGAGTTTGTCAGCGGAGCTCCGGCGGCGAGCGGAGGAAGCAGGGCGGGCTCGGCTCCCCGCCTAGGTGCGCACCGGCGGATGGGGGTCCGGCCGTGCGCCCGGGGCAGGGCGGCGGGTCGCTGTCTGCCCCGGCTCTGCCAGCGGGGCGGCAGCCCGGCAGCAGCCGGGGAACAGCGCGGTGGCACCGGGAGCCTCTCTCCCCGCCCTGGCTCCGTCCCGGCCGGCGGGGGGAGGCCCCGTGCCCGCCCTCCTGCGGGCAGGGGTGGGGAGCGTGGGCAGCCCGGGGCGCCGCGGCGGGGCGTGCCCGTGGTCCCCGTGAACGCGGGCGGGCAGCAAAGGGCACATCCCACGCAACAGCAGCGGCTCACCTGGAGAAACCGGCCAAGGAGGTGTGGGTCGGGGGTGTGTGAGTGTTTGTGTGGGTACTTCTGGCGGAGAACCTAAAAGACGAGTATGTCTTTGCAGGAAGAAGAGATTTAGGACAGGGACCATGAGGTCTCATCACGCAGAGCTTGCTGTGCCAGCTCCGGGGCCATTGCAAACCCGCCTTGCTCCCACGGTTCAGATGGCGAGAGCTTTTAGAATAACGTTTCGTTAAATCCGCTGGCGACCGGGAAGTTTAAAGCCATCCCGAGCAAAAGCGGGAGCAGCCCCGGGGCAGAGGTGGCTGAATCCGTCTGTTTGTGCGTGCCGGGCAGCGGCTGAGCGCGCAGGGAGAGAGGGGCCTTCTTAGGACTTGCTGTCTTCTTAACCTCCCTGAGAGAGCAGCCGCCATCTGCGCCAAGGTACAACAATAAGAATTATTAGTATCATGATCACCCCGGTTGTTATCGCTGCGACTTTGAGGGAAAAGCCCAGCCCCGGCTCCGGCCCCGGCCCGCTGGATGCCCGAGCAGCGGGCTCTGCCCCGTTCCTCCTCTTACTCTCTACATCGCGTAAAATATTTTTTTTCCCCAATTACCAGCGTTCTGATGGGAGCACGAGGCAGAGGAATATGCAAGGCTCCTGACAAGCCACCTGCTGCGTCGCTCCTAACTAATGTTATGCTTTATTTCATTACTGCTGCCGCGGCAGCAGCACCGGCCCGTGTGCTACAAACTCCCCACCTAGCACGGACAGTCGGGACAGGACCCCGGCACACCGGCGGGCCCGGTGGTCGGTCAGCGACAGGGGCGGATGCTCGGTTGCTGCGCGCGGACCCGCGGGCGGTACCTCTGCGCGGGACCGGGTCCCGCCCGCTGCCGTGGGGCGCACAGCTCCCTCCGTCCGTGCAGAGCTGTCTCTCCTCGCAATGACCCCCTCTCCATCTATTTGCATGCACACGCGAAGCTATATAAACAGCAGTAATAGCCTCATACGTTAAATCAGTATTTGTTAGCACAGCCATTCCGAGTCATTTCAGATATTTGGACTCAGTCTGTTCAGTGTAGCTTCAACCTACTGACTAGCCAGACGAGATGTTCATGTGGACCCAGTTGCTAAAACCGTGGAAACAGACTTTAGCTCTAAACCGTGCTACTCTCCCATCTGACGGATGTTAACACACAAATGAAATCCATTTGGATGTTTTTTGTTACCAGAAGGCTGCGCTGACGTTCAAATGATCTAAATCTTAGCATCTGGAAGCCTGTACAAGCATCTTTTTGGAATGGGTTTCAAGACATTTCGTTCAACCCAAGCTGAGGAAGGATCAAAATGGGACACCAGGAAACTGACAAGAGTTTCCCATCTAAATGAAACTGGCTGTTTCATTTGAAAGCACCAAAAAGAAAAAAAAAAATAAAGCCCCCCCAAGCCTTTCCATTTACTACAGTCCCTCAGGGTAACCTCAAACCCTCCCAGCCATGGTCCATCACAGAGCTGCTGCGAGGCATCGGGATGTCCCGAAGGCCACCACCGCCTGCGAGTCCCCCCGCTGGCAGACCGCTCCGCGGGGACAACAGGCCGGCTTCATCTCAGGAATGTTTTTTGGGTTCGGGATTCATTTAGTGTTTTCTGGGCGCAGCAATTCATCGACGCTATGATAGAACACATTATGTGAGTGCCATTCAGCCTTAATGAAGATCTGTGGGAGAAGTCGTGCGAGACAATAAATACAGCGGTCCGGATGTCGGTGACTTTAGCAGGAAATAAAGGAGGGCTCCGTGTTAATGAAACAAAGATGTGGGAGCTCCTGGCAAGGGCCTCGAACGTACAGGAGTGCTCAGTACCTCCTGGGTGCTCATGAATATCTGTGGTGTGCGTTACACTTCATATTATGTTTGCAAACAGAATTCTTTTGTCTTTCAAAGGTTTTTACAAACTTGGATACCAAACAGACCGATGTTCAATCAAATACAAAGAATTTAAATTATTCAAGAACCCAAGCGATTCTGTGGAGCCTTTCTTTCTCCCATCCCCCACCTCAGTGCCGAGGATTTAATCTGGTAGCAAGTGTGTCAAGGAGCCGCCTCGGCCCTGCCCCAAGGCGGCGGGATCATCTGCCAGGGCCGGCGGGCCCGGAGACCCGCGGCGGAACCGCTCAGCCCGGCCCGGCCCGGCGGCGGCTTCCCCGCCTCCCCTCGGGAGGGCTCCGGGGCCGGGCCCCGGACTGGTGCTCAGGCATGGCCGAGCTCGCTGTGCAGAGACGTCGGAGCATCCTCCGGAGCAGTCGAAGGGGATGGGCTTATCCCAAAGGGCGGATTTTCCCGGTACGCGGCGGGAGCGCTCCGCCACCCCGGGCATCCTCCTGTGCCGGTGAGGAGAGACAGCCGGCCCCGGCGGTGCTCACAGCACACACACAGCTCACAGAACACGGAAACACACACCACAGCACACAGCAACACACAGAACACACAGACTCACACCCCAGCACACAGAGACGCACACCCCAGCACACAGAACACAGAAACACACATCACGGCACACAGTAACACACACCCCAGCACACAGAAACACACACCCCAGCACACAGAGACACACACCCCAGCACACAGAGACACACACCACAGCACACAGAACACAGAAACACACACCCCAGCACACAGAAACACACACCCCAGCACACAGAGACACACACCCCAGCACACAGAACACAGAACACAGAACACACACCCCAGCGCACAGAGACACACACCACAGAACACAGCAATACCCAGCACACAACATCCAGCACAGCACCACACATCACAACACACAACGCCGTCCGTCCCTGCCGCCCTGGCCCTCTCAATAGCCCAAACTCCTGGGTATCAACGATTTTTGGCCATCACGTTGCTTACAAAAGTAACGTTAGATACACCCGTGGGATTTACCGATCGCATATGCTCCCTTTCTTAGTTTCTTTTAAAGGGAAAATAATTGTATTATGGGATTGTAGCCTGCTACTTGTAGCACAAAAGAAAGTGAAAGGGGTTCAATGATGCACTGTCGAAAATGCACGTTCACATATGGTTCAGTTTGTGCTTTATGACAAATAAAATGCATTCACTGGGAGCCAGGATCAGGTACAGCAAATGCCAGTATTCCAGCAGTGGAAGCCACAAAGAGATGATAGGCTTCAGTTTCGCGGCCACTCTCACAGAATGAAAAACCTAATAGTCATTAAAAAAAAAAAGAAAAAAGAAAAAGAAAAAGAAAAAGAAAAAGAAAAGAAAAGAAAAGAAAAGAAAAGAAAAGAAAAGAAAAGAAAAGAAAAGAAAAGAAAAGAGAGAGAGTTGAAACGCTTCTTTTTGAACTCGTCTTTCACATTAACTTCCTCATATGGACACTGAAGAAGAAATAAAACAAGTCCTTATTGCATTACTTAGTAATCAGTATGGAAAAGCCCAACCCTGCTTATGGTTAACAAGAATTGTTAATGATATATAAATCATTTGATCTATCGTGCCCTCCAGTCTTAAAGGAAAATAATGGCAACCCCAAGCAAATGGTCCTAATTAGTGTCCAAGAAACCACTTCCTAAATGTATCCTTCCAACTCATTCCAGTTTGACTGTCCAGAACAATCTTTTGTTCTTAAATCCCTTTATTTTGTGTGTAACTGCAAAAATGCTCTGCATACCGGTGCTCCAAAAATAGCTCATTTCAGGGTACAGACCAGCACTTGGAGCAGGAGGGAGGACGACACGATCCCAGTCTCTTGCTGTTGCCTGTAAATAGGTCCCAACCATTTGAAATTATATTTCCCCGAAGCCTTGCCTCCTGACAAGTCTCCTTAGCGAAGTACCAAAGCGGATTTCATAAAAAAATGGAGTCAGTGCTGCCACTCGGACTGCAACACAAACTTTGAAAAGCGAAACCCAAAACCGGATCCAGAACCAAACCATGCATGTTCAAGCTGCCTGTCACATGCTTCCACCCACTCTTTCCACCGTTTCCAAGTGTGATCTGTAGGTTAAATGCACCGTGGTATAGCCATAGATACCACACCTCATGTGGTACCCAGGTGAAGGTTCGGGCACACCCTGGAGGAGTGACAGAGCTTGGCCAGTGATATCCAGCCTTGATCTTGTCTCCACTGAAAGCAGCACAACTGTCACTGTTTGCTCCCTCAGGAGGCCTCCTTCTTGGATGTACAAAATACAAACTGCTATTTCTCACTAGCTGGAGCACCAGATCCTGTTGCTTCATGAATATCATCTGCTCTTCCACCGAGTCCAGCATCTTCTGCCACTTTTCTATCCCAGAACTACTCTATCACAAAACATTCCTAAAGTTTGAAACACAGTGCCGAAAAGCTAAACTACATTGGACATAAAATGCATCTTGGTCCCTTGGTCCTAGCATCTTGTTGGTTGGTGTGGTGGTGGGTTTCTTTTGTTTGTTTGTTTGTTTTGTTTTGTTTTGTTGGGGTTTTGTGGGGGTTTTTTGTTTGTTTTTTTTTGTTTGTTTGTTTGGTTTGGTTTTTGGTGTTTTTTTTTTTTCGTTTTTTTTAGTGAAAACTGGAAGGGAACTGACTTTCTGGCATGGGTTCTCTTCCTAAACGTGACGGACTTGCTAAGGGAAATAGAACTTCTATAAAACGCTAGACAATTACATAGCTGCTGTGTAATGCTCTTTATGCTGTTTCCAGGAGATAACGCTAATGGGAAATGCTGCAGTATCTTAACTAAGAAAGTCTGTCAACAACCTTCCCTGGACTTAAAACGTCCTTGACTCATTTAAAGTCACGGTAAAACACGTAAGATTGGTTGCCAACTCTTACCACCCCAGCATAAATAATTTTACTAAGTCGCGGAGACAACATACAAGCTGATGCCGAGAGGTTTCTTACTCACGTGTGTGCACGCAGAGCCACCGCAGTTACCCCTCTGCAAGCGGGCAACTTCGGAGAGCACCACAGCCCCAGCAACTGCATCCACTGCGCTCTGCTGGCCAGCCTGAAAGCAAAAGCAACCAACCTCGGCTCTCTGGAGCCTTCAGCTCTTTCGGGTTTCATATTGCAAGCGAGTTTGATACCGTCGTCTTGTAACCGCTTAAACGAAACACGCTTGCTTGGTGATTCATGAGTAAACGAGTTTACAAATAAATTATAGTCTGTTATTCACAAAGACTTGGCAAATAAGTGGGTGGGGACAGGTTACAGAAGCGATTGCGGCAGCTCTAAGGTAACGTTTGAGTGCAGCCCCAGCCTCGCCGTTCCCCATCCCGTCCCCTGAGGACACCTCGCAGTGCCCCGGTGAGCCCGAGCCGTCGGTGCGGCGGGACGGGGACGGCCCGTGGGCCCGGGGGCAGCGGGGCTGTGGGGCGGCCACAGCAGCGCTGGCTTCGCCGGGGACCACAGGACATTCACACCCCTTTCACTTGGGACCTTGTCCGCTCGCTAACACTATTTCCTCTTCTCTTTCCAAATTTCAGCTCCTCGAATTTTACTTGTAAAACATTTCAAGCAGTTACCAGAAAGTATTTGACGTATTTTACCGCTTTTCAGAGCTCTTTGATCAAAAGCAATGTTTATGCCTCCAACCTCCGCGCTCTAAAGTGTCCTGTGGTGGCCAGCCCGCGGCCACCGAGCCACTGCTCCGCGCAGGGGAGCAGCGCAGGCGCCGGGGAGCGGGAGATGCCACCGGGGAGCGGGACCGGGAGCGGGACCGGAGTCACTTAGCACATCTGCACGCTGCTGCCGGGCGATTATCAGGTCATTTCTTCCGTAATGCAAACCATGCGCTCCCGTATCACATCAAACCGCTAATTGCGAATGATGCGTTCCATGTCGGAGGTGAGCGGCTGGCCCCGGCCGGGGCTCGGGGAAGCGCTCTAGGCAGAGTTTGCGGGGCGGCCCCTTCTCGGAGCAGCGCCGGCGGCTCCCGCGGCGGCCTGGAAGTGCCGGTGGGGATATCTCCGCCTGGGCATGTGCGCGGTCGGTGGCAGCCCGTGTCTGTCCCGCCGGCGCCTTCCCCAGCGGCACCTCCCGCCCGCCCGCCCGGGCGCTGCTGCCGAGGGAAGCGGTGCCCCAGAGCGAGAGTGACCGAGCTCCAGCCCAGGCCCGTCTGTGGCTCTTCTGTGAGGGGCCGGTGGCCGTGCCTAGGTATGTGAGTACTTTTTAGAGATGGGTGGCTCCCCTGGGATGCCAAATGCCACACATCTGGAGGCACTGCTAGCAAGGACTCTCTGGTCGGGGTGTGCCTGAAATCAGTGTGAGTGCAAACATAATTTGTGCTTCGGTATATTTCGAGACCACTTCAAACTGTACAGTTACACAGTTTCTTTTTTCCCGTACCTGCCTCCTCAACCTCTTTCTTCTGAGTCCAATGTCGGTTTTCAGCACAATCTCAGACTGCACATGGTGTTTCTCAAGAGATACACTCTTACCTTCCAGATCTCCTTCTCAGGTCTCCTGTCTCAGTCCCATTCCCAACCATAATGCCTGTGATGAAGGATTTCCAGCTTCCTTGTCCCAGGTTTCTCAGTCTCAACACCGCGAGTTTCACCACAGCCAAGCATCTCCAAAAGCCCAGAGCAGGAACTGAGCGGCTCAGGCGCCTCGGTGGAATTGAAGCCTTGCTGCTGGACTCTTTGTCACCAAACTTTTTGTTCAGCCTTTTCTAGTTACCTACATGGATTTTGACCTTTTTGTGAAGTTATGGACTCAAGGTGACCCATCTCCTTTTCTGGTTCCTCTCCTGTTGCCCGTTCTGATGTAGTGATTACCTCCTCACTCCTTTATTTTTTTTTTGCCTTCCCAGACATGATGGTTCTCAGGGAACACAGCTGCTCATCAGATGTCCCTTTATTCCTCCTCCATGCTGAGTGTCAGTTTGTTGCCTCGGTTGAAGTCTACCCTCTGTTCTCTCCCACTAAAGTTCAACCCTTTCTGGTTCTGTGTGTAAATCAGACACTTTTCTCTCCCACAAGCTCTAAGGCCAGCAGGAAGTGCAGACAGCACCAGAGAAAAGGCTTCTTTCACTGATTCCAGACCCAGACAGCCTAGGAAGACCCAAGAAAAGTCCAGAAGAAAATTTGCAAATAAAATCGTGCTTTACCCTGAATCCGACCATTTCTACTGGAGTAATCAGAGACTGTAGCAGCATGTATTCAGCAGGTACAGCAGGACACAGGGGTACTTGCAAGGCATGGCTTGTTACAGTTAGACATTTTCACATATTTGGCAGAAGTCACATTCCCAACACACAGAGCTCCTAGCACAATATCTCGCTGCCAAGTGCACTGCTGCTCCAGAGCAGGGGACACAAGTGGTGCTTAAAGTCTTTGGAAATACTAATGTGAACACAACAAACTACTTCTTTTTTCCCAGTCTTCTATAGACTTATATGTAGATGTGTATATAAAGGCTAAGTCTTTCTTGGCTAAATTTTTGCAAAACATTTACCTTAAAGCAAAGAGGAGTCTGGAAAATAGGAGCTTAATTTATTAAAAATTATAACAGTTCTAAGGAGCTGAAAATAATGCAGCTTTACAGACAGTGAGACTACGCTTAAAAAATTATGAAAAGTATATTATTCAGCAGCAGTGAATAGCTCTAAATAATTCTCTTTATGATTGAGTGGCTGCATCAAATCAGTTTCAAACATTTAATTTTATTTATAAATTCATGTACTGTTCTGTGTGGTGCCTTGCAGGATCCAAAAATGTGTACAAACATTGTACTCGATCTGGAAGCTCATTTTCTTTCCTAGCACTGTCTTTACTTGCTTGATGTATGCATCATCGGTCTAGTTCATAACTTATATAAATTATGAACCTTCCACCTGATGTCACATTCCACGAATTTGTATCCTTAAAACTAGGCTCTAGGAAAATAATCAAAGAAATCAGCATTTAACCCAGTGGTGTAATCTTAATTCACCTGACGTTAACATTTTAACTTATGAATGACTGTGCAGGTTCCCTTTAAGCACCCAGTGACCCCACTGATGTAAATCCTGCAGTGGAAGATGTGACTCAGCTCTCCAAAGCTGCAGCCCCACAGGAGTCCCCTGGAACTCCTGTACCCAACTTCAGTGCACACATCAAGATCTCAACAGCCACAGAGCTCTCAGCTAACTGAAAATCTACGCCTTATACACCATATTATTGGGATTTATTTGGAAAAATGGTATTCAGGATAGGTATTGCAGCTGAGTTCGGATGATGAAGAGAAGATTAAGAAGAAATCTGGTAGACGGCGTGTTGATGGAGTGCTGAATGACAACTGCTTATTTTGTCCTTATAGACTGAGTTGGTAGATTATGCTGTTTAGCAGTTCTGACCATAACAACAAATAATGTTTTAAGAAAATCTGTATATACTAAAATGTCACAAGCTGAAGATACATTGGTTTTCCAGCTGAGTAGCCTATTTTGTTGGTGTGTGAGTTACATATTTCAGTTAACTGAATGCAGCAAAACTAGACCCGCTTTTGCAGATGTCAGTCCCAGTTCCATAATATTGGTAGGATTCAACTTCAGTAGCAGTTTGATAAATTCTCATTTTCTAGTGAAAAAAATATTATAAAAATGAGGAGCCAGGTTTCCTCATTTATTTCAAACCATTGAACCTCTACTTTATGAAATAGTTCAAAAGAATCAGCAGGTAAGGCCTGTAGTGATCCATTTGTCCACAAGTATCTGGAGGTGTGAGGAAAATGCTTATTTTCAGAGAATAACTGGTAACTATGTTCTGGATATACAGAGCAGGCTCTGACTGACTGGTGCTGACTTCTGTTGTTGCAGACAGGAGGCCCCAAACATGTGAAGGCAGAATGCTCTGTCACGGGCTTTAGCTGCAACTTTGTAAAATTCACGTGGAGGAGAGTGCTTTGATAATAAGGATTTTAGATCCGTTTCAGTGGTGAAATTCAGAAAGGAGTGTTGTGATAAGAATCTGAACTCTTCATTTCACTGCAAAGATGCTGCTAGAGTCTATTCTCACATGGCCATAGGTTTGTGCTGCTGCACATGCTGCAATAGTGTTTAGGGCACTGAAAAGCGGCCCATACAAAAGGTCATATAGCCCCTGTATGTCTTAAGAATATAGGAGAGTAAATATTCTGTTGCAGTCTACTGAGTCCTCCAAGATGATGGGAATTTTTCAGAATATTGTTTGGAATTAAGTCTTTAAAAATTTCAGCTTCCTTAGCTCTGTCACAGAATGCGCCACCTTTGCAGCACATTTTGGGAACAACGGGAATGAGTGTGGCCTGCCAAGAAGCGTGTCCTCTGCAGAGTCTCTAGGAGGGCACGTTCATGGCAACATGTCTTGCTTTGCCACTTGCTATCACACACTGCCCAGAGAACTGGCATTCGTACGAACAGTGAGCAGTCCCAGAAATGGTTTAGTAAATTCTCTGACCGGGCAGCCTGGGATGCTGCTATTTCTCAGTGCCCGTGGCAGGGGTTACTCAGGCACGAGGTGTGCAGTGTTTTGCTGGGACTAGTGCTTGTTTATGGGCTTTCCATACATGTGGCTTCTGAGCCAAAGCACTACACATTTTTACCTACTTTTCTCATGGTTCAATTACTTTCCCCTTGTTTGGCAGCTTGTCCAAGGCAGCAGTCCCTAAATAAGGACATGTTGACATATTGCACATCATTCAGCCCTCTTCTCTGGATGTTAGGAGAGTTTAAACCCTGAGTAATAGGAGCTCTTCCTACAGCTTTGCAATTTACTTAGTAGAGCCTGTTCCTTTCTAGTGGCTGGCTCTAATTTCCTTCTGTATTTTTTCCTGTGTTCTGTGGAACATAAATCAGTATTTTTTCAAATCACAATTACAGACAGAAAGCCATCTGTGACAGACATTTGGAGAACATGCAATGTATCTTCTTGAGCATCTTTTAATAGACTCTACATTTTTGTATGGACTAACCTTTCTTTGAAAAGAATTAGAAATTTTTGAGAAATGCTTTTTAGTAAACCTTCTCACATTCTCAGCTGTCTACGCTAGATAATATAGTCAGCTCTGAGCTTAGCAATGACAGGTATTTTTAAACCCAGAAAGGAAAACAGCCTTTCAATTTCTATGCGCTGATATATTAAAAAGCATATTATAACACTAAATGGAATATATACTACTACATGGTGTGGTGCCATTGTGACATCTGAGCACAGTAACAACAAAGTAATTAATGAGCATGCAGATAACGTACAACTTAGCTTTGTTTAAGATGATCTCTGCTACTATCTGACTCTGGTTTCTCTCTTGGTGTCCCCCTCATAACCACTGCATTCTTAGCCAGAGAAAAAACAGGCAGCTACCCAGTTATAAGAACCTGATGCCTGCTAATGCTGCCTTACTCTATCATGATGTAAGGCAATCTTAGCAAAAATGAGAATTAGGTCTTGAATATCATCTCAGGCCCTCTGACTACATCAATATAAATCTTCTGCACAGCTCCTCATGAAAGATAAGACTGTCCAGTGCCTACAGAGCACTTTGAGGTCAAGGAAAGTGGGGAAGGGGAGCAGTCTGAAATGCTCAGGGGTCTGAGGGATTGCTGTAGTGTCAAATTCCCCTTAGCAGTAACAACCACTGTGATTTGTGCAGTGAGCTAGCAAAGAAAGGAAAGAGCATAGTAGGGAAACTGCCATTCCATACATGATTACTCACTGCTGTGCCTTTTCCCTTGACTTATTTTTTCTCATGTTTTGTAAACTTACCTTCTTTCTCATTTATATTAATGTACATTTATGGTACTCAACTGTTAATAGGAAACCACAATTTTAAGATCAAAGAGTAGCTAGTGAGTCAGAAGCACTTGTTCAACAGTTGGTGATTGCAGTAATTTGCTGTTATGTATTGCACGTGCAATCACCAACACACAAAATTATAGTATAAGTATCAGCTAATTGAAATGCTGGATATGGTAGTATTTAATGGGAAAAGGCTGATTGGCTTTAGCCTCTGTTTCCCCCTATGATTCATTGCTTTTTCTCTAGCACATATGGATGGAGTCCACTGCAAGAACTAGCCCTGGCATTTCAAGGACTTGGCAATTTTGTTTGTACAAGGCATATAAGAATGTAAAGGCCTCCACTTGAGAAGAGTCTCTTTCCTCTGCAAGTTGGATGAAGATTATATTCTCTCACAGGAAAAAAAATCCTCTAAATCTATTTTTTAAGGATTATAAATGAAGACACAAATTAAATATTTGTGGGTACTTGCAGAAGACTTAGAGTTATCATATAGTTTTAGCTCCAATAAGGAAAAGATACAGCACTCCATAGGTTTTTCTATGTCTTTCCTAGAACAAAAGAGTTAAGCTAATTATTTAAACTAATAATTAATTTTTAAAAAGCTAAAAATTGCATAATTCAGTCTACTTCAAACTAGCACTGAATTTTTGTTTTCTTTATCTGTGACCTGAGGTAGCAATCAGCATAAACCAGCATTCATGTAATACATGGGCAGATAAAAACCAACACACTTGTGTTTGTGATATGAGGGAGGGATTCTGTCAAGACTGACTTCTGCCAAGCTGGAAAGACCACTCAGAGGTGCATACAGTAGACATAATTCATGTGATCTAGAATCTGTTGGCTGAAGCCACCCTGCTGCTTTCTGCAGAGATTGTGTACGTTTGTCCATAGCTCCTCTCCATCTCTGCAAGGCAGGAGGTGGGAGGATCCTACCACACCTTCAGACTGAAGGCTTTATTACCTGTCTTCTACTGTCACCTATGGACAGCAAGAAATATATATTTTATCACGGGGTGATAGTTCTGGTGGAAGCTCCAGTAAAAAAAAGGATTTCTACTGTGTTGTTTTTATCCCAAACCAATGGTACAAACCAACTCATTATTATATGGCAGAAACCTCTCATTATTTGCATGAAGTGCATTTGCATGCACTTACTGAGCAAGATAGTGAAGGCTTTCCTACAGGGCAGAATGCAGCTGTATTAGCTAATTTCAATGGTAGGCAGAGCTGGAGAAAGTGCTCTGGGGGATTATTCTGTGTGTGCACATATGGGACATACATGTGTCTTTCTCCTGAACCTAAAGAGGGTGATATGAAATATGTTGGGCAGCTAAACGGAGTAGGAGTAATTGCCTGTTCCCTGAGGGCACCAGCAAGCCTTCATGCCCTGAACAGCCTCACCTGGGCACCCTCCCACACCTGCCCCTGGGGCCCAGGGCTCTAAGCTCAGCCTAGGGGGTCCCTCTCTGTCTTGGCTGGGTATAGGTGTGGTGCTATCCTAAAGGAATCACATCAAGATTTCTGCTACTAAGGGTGTTTGTGATTATGGGGCTTCCTTTTAATTTTAGTTGGAAGAGTAGAGCATGTGTATTGGTGGGTTTCTTTCAGGAGAGAATTTTTTGGTAGTAAAGTATGGTAAAGCTATTTCATTTTCATAAATAACCAGTTGAACAGAGAGCTGCCTTCTCCTACAATGGGTGTAATGGCAGCCTACAACTGCCTTATGGCTGCATGCTTTTTGCTGTTAAGCAAAAGAAACTGCTAAACCCAAATAAAAATACCAAGCATAAGGACTTTCATCTCAGCAAAAAACTAAAACTTTTTCTCAGCTGCTGCCTCCAGTGGTAGGTTTTGATGGAGTAATTTTTCTTCAACACTGTAGGTAACTTTCTGCGTTGAACATGTGGGTACCCTCAGTGGTTGCAGGGAATTTGCTTTCTTTTAATTGGGTTTAGCTTCCTCACGAGACTGCCTTTCCCTTGCTGTAGCTCTGATGCCCTTATTCAAGCTGTTTATCTCTGCTGACACTAGAAAAGAAGAAAACTATCTTGGATGATGTTTGAACCAGGCTGATTGTTATGTATGAGCTGCTGCTGACTGCGGCTGGCACGGATCTGAACTGAGGTCCGAGGGAGTTGTGCCTCACACCTAGGAGGTATGGAATGCTGTTCCTGTCAGCAGGGGGACACAGCTTCTGGTCCCCATTTAGGGCTGCATTTACTTCTGAGCAATTCTTCCTCTAATATTTCTGTGCTTTAAAATAATGAGTAATTAAGAATGGTTGCCTTGAGATAATTATCAGATATTTGCTGATGACACAGTGATGATGAGATTATTGATGGCTATGTTGTTTTTACACATCTCTTTTTAGTAGGGATGTCACTTTTGAAGCCTTAGGAACTAGGAAAATAAGCACAGAGCCTTTCTTGTAGCTCTCTTCACCCAGCCCTGTGCCAAACACCAGCCAAAGGCTGTATATGCACTGCAGGCTGTTGAGTGCAGCTTCTTTTGAGTGCTTGTTTATGACTTAGCAGAGCACTGTAAACAATCATCCTCATGTGATCTAAATTGATCAGTATTAACATTAACTTTTATTGCTTGTGCTTAGGAATAGTCTAATAAAGCAAAGTACTGCTCTTGGATTTTATTTTTTTTTTGTTTAGTTAAACTGTAAGGAGAAATTTGAAGGTCTTTTTTTACTCTACCCTTCAGATACCTAGAAGTCACTGTTGGGGTGAAGAGCTTTGTTTGTGGTCTACAGAGTCCTTTTACTCTTTCTGGGCAGCACTATTAATGCTTTCTCATTTGCTCCTGTACGTAACTTGTGAGTCTAGGATCTGGTGTATGCCTCTTCCCTGAATTCTACTCGTGTGTGCAAGAGCTTTACAGAGCAGCTGAATAAGTAGATAAAGCTCTCAGCTTGGATAGTCAGGTATCCTTTGTCTCTAACCTGTTCTGGATCCTTGTCTCTAGAGAGCTCTGCTCCCTTTCCCCACTGCATACAGGATGATAAGCCACCTGCCTGATTGGATCAGTGAAATTCACTTAGCTCTTGCTCAGAGGGATCAATATTTGCCAGCAGAGTACGGATTTCATGTGCATGCTGGCAGCTTGATACAGAAGAGTTTTTTTCCTTGAGGTAATGCTCCAGGGTAGTGTGCATCATGAGCTCTCTTGCTGTGCATATGAAGAAACCTAAACCAAATAGTTTTGTACAGGAATAGTACTGTATAACAGCAAAACAGGAAAGAAATCTTTAACTGCAAAATTAATATTGTTGTTTTCCCGAGAAGCACAAGTCCTACCTTCCCCATTGCCTGTCTCTGTTGGTGGCTGTTTAAGAGCTCTCAGACTCAAAGGTAAGATTTGATTGGTTATTAAGAAGCACTACTGCATTTGCAACTAATCATAGCCTTTGTTTTTTCTTTTATTATTAGAGAAGTGAAAAACACCCAATTAAATAGAAACAAGTTACTTTGTTTCTCATGCTGCAGAAAAAACCCCAACTTCACCACAAAAACCCAAACCATAAGGGTTAGGAAGATAACAGCTCTTTATTTGTTCTCTCAGCCAACTAAAAACAAAGCACCTACTAACCAGTGTAACTTCTGTAAAATTCCCCGTATAGGGCCCAGTTTCAACTCCTCCAAGACCTCAATCTCGTTGCCTTTAATGGGGTGAGTGCAGTCTTATGTGAGGTAGGACAAAGCCAGGCACAGCAGTGTACCAAGGCACTGAGGGTTTAAAAGGATTAATGTGTTGACTTCGAACGTCCTTTCTGTTTTCTGGGCTCTGCCTCTTCAGCTGTGTGACAGTGCCACCTTTGTATGACAGAGCTGCTGAAGAATCAGGTTTTGAAGAGCCCCTTGATTTTCCATATCCAGTTGACTGTCTAGTAGCTAAGCACTGTTGTAAGGTTATGTTGCTCATAGCATGAGTGATGTCACTTATTTCTCTTTCTCTATAGAGAATGTGATGTCAAAATGTCCCATGAGCATTTAAAAAGCAATAGCCCAAATCAATTCACGTTTGATTATAGTCCAGTAGATAGTATGCCAACTCTGAGTCTGTGGTAACCTTGACTCTGCACACTGCTTAAATATACAATATTTGGACTCATAGAAATCTTGGATTATGCAAGTGTTTGTGTTTCTTTTGTAAGTGTTAAGTAACCAACTCATATGTGGGAAGTTTGGTGCTCTCTGGTTCGTGTGTTGCTAACTAAAGATATTTGATTAAAAAAAAAAGTTGTCATTTCCACCATGCAATGCGTTACTGTATTACACTGCTCAGAATGATGGGGAAAATAATTCCCAGTAGAGAAAAACATCTGATGTGCACACAGTGCAGGAGACTGAGTACCTGAGCTTACTGACCTCGTGTCCCATGGGGGCTCTAGCACTCCCCACAGCCAGGTATGGCACAGATGAGACACACTTCACGTTTTAAGAGATTTTGGCAGCAAACGAAGTAAAGGCTTAATGGAACACTTCTAAAATCAGCTCCTTGAAGTCTTGAAATGTGTGAGCATTTTGAGAGCTGTAAGCTCTCAGTTCACTTGCTCTTGTCTAAACCACAGGTCACCCCCAGTGTGGAGTTCCCCCTTGTAATCTGGTGGGATGGGGCCTGTGTGGGAGAGCAAGGAGCGTCAGACTTCCACAGAGATGGAAGAGAGAGGCTACAGCAGTGTGTCACCAGCCTGCTGGGAACTGGAGAGGGCAGGGGCTTGACAGGCTCTGGTGTAACAAGATGGGAACATAATTTTAAGATATAATATTTGCTCTGTCACAAAAGCAAATCTTTCATTTCAGATCTAATATTTTTACTGGGTTGGTTGAAGACTTGGTGCAATTGCTTCAGTATCATGATCTGCCACAGCAATGCATTCACAAAGGGAGAGACCAAGGACTACACACCTCAGTCTTGGGGTGGGCTTGCCCATAATTCTCTTACCCATCTGAAATTATTACTATTACCCATGGCAGATTTATACTTACCCAAAAAAGAGATATTTACATGTGCTTTTGAACGGCAGCTGTCTCTGCCATGAAATATGATTGTTTAAACACCAAAAGCACAATAGAATAATCAAACAGAACTTGATCTCAGTTCAACTTGGACTGCATGAGGAGTTACAATGAAAAAAAAACCCTGACTGCTTTTCAGAGGTGCTGGACTCATGCTTCATAGATGGGGATAAAGGTTGGTTGTATTAAAACGTGTGAACAAGGACAGGAGATGTTCCAAACCAGGTTTGGTTTGCTTGTTTGTTGTGTATGCCAGTGATTCAGATGGAAGCTGCAAACCTTCCTAAGCAATCTTCTCTTTCCAGGCAAAGGGAATTGTCACATAGATGGAGGCACTTGGAACAATGCAGTCAAAGTACTCCTTCACAAAGGTTTGGGATGGAGTCAGTCATCAAGCTTTTTGACTGGATTTTAAATTCATACCAGAAAGATATATGAAAAATATGACAAGCTTGGAGAACTTAAAGGATCCAAACCAGTAAATGAGTTTATAAAAAGTTAAAAGAAGTAGGGATCCTCCCATATGAAAGGTAATGATTTCAAACTTCCTAGACTTTCTTCAAAAACTCAGCTGTGTGCTTTGCTTTTGCTCAGTTCCAGGAAACAAACTTGGATGAGGTTAGAGTTTCTTTAGGACTGGGATTTAGAATACTTCTATATAGATTAACACTGGCAATTACACATGGTAAACTGAACCATAAAGAAGGTGTTATTGCTCTCTGATGAAATAATTTCAAAATCCAGTCTTGGTTTTAAAGCTTTTAGAGTTGGCAGCAAAACTGCTTCATGGGATGGAAACACAATTGCAGTCTTTGAACTACATTTTTTTCTGAGTTAGAAATACAAATGCAGTTTTTCTAGCAGACTGACATCTGGCAAAGCAAAAGGTCTGATCTTCCTGGCCATCTCTAGACTTAGTATATAAGGACTGTATGAACCAAGAAGATTTTGAGCAGAGCCTTGTGGTCAGGGCAAGTGGTGTTTTAAAGCATGACGGCAACTGGTTATATTTAATATACATATTGTTCCCCTTGAGTACCATGTGTAGAATTGCTCCGTTTAGACACCTACACTGTAGGTGCCCATACCTGACCTGCCAGCTGCTCTCTTTGTAGTCAAGTGACTCTATGCTTCTGCAAGACAAATAACCTCTCTGAAATATCTGTCCTCCAATCAAGTTATTTATGCTTTTGAGGTGCTTATTTCTCCCCTGTGGACGATAAACTGATTCTCTCCTACTTTAGGTGTGGGTTTTCTGAATTCTTCAGGGAGATGTGATTCCACCCATCTTGTCCTTCCTATTGTGTGCCAAGTATGCCGACAGCCTGCTAACTTCAGTGCGCTGGATGTTTGAAAATACCCTTTTTTGCTACTATAATTATAGCTTAACATGAAAACAAATGCATTTGGTTCCCTGTGCTACTGGGGAACCGTTTTGACAGCAATGCTTCAGCTGGACATTGAGCCTTGGGATGACCATGTAAATTATCTCAAAAAAAGCAAGAGCTCTTTAGCCAGTGACATTTTCTGCCTACAAGGTTCCCTGGTTATTAGGTGTTCATTGGCCTAACTTCTTAATTAGGTTTTTTTTTTAATGTCTTAGAAGTGTTTGGAACATAGGTAAAAAGCAAGAGCACACGAGCCAGATGGAAGAGCTCAGGAATGGCATGCCATCCATAAAGTGCAGGACTAGGAGCAAATTGTGGGAGAAGCACAGTAATGAACATTCAAGGCTTGCATCGTGATGCAAGAAGGAAAAAAAAAAGGTAGGAAGGGAAGATTCATAATGGAAAAAGCAATATGCTAACCTGCCAAGGTTAGCTTAAAAGGAGTGATTTTACAATGGCAAATATAACTGCCACAGCAAAGCAGATTTCCCACTCTGTGTGGGAGGCTTCCATGCCGTGGTGAAACCCTCTTTGAGCTGCATGGAATTACAGTCTGGATACTGTGTGTGTGGAGGGGTTCCTCTAGGTTGTGTTGGTGGGACTGAGATGATCTGGAGGAGGGATATACTGATGTAAATGTTTACTGATTTCTGGGAGTCATAAACCAGCTTGTGAGTGCTTGATTAGGACTTCAGCATGCCTTGACAATAATGAGAGAGACAAACCATGATTCAGCTCTACTTTATGCCAGTTTCACATTAGTAAGTCAGCTGACAGCAGTGGAATTAGTCCTGAATTTTTGTGATATAAAATCAGAACTAAGAACAATTTGTGTTCCTGGAATTTGGGCTTCCACACTCCATCAATTTGTATCACAAAGACTACATTATTCAGGCACGAGTTGTTTCATATTTAATATCATATTACATATGTCCCTTGATGAACAAAGGACTGTAATGTAATTGGGTTCAACCATCAGGTTAAACCCTCAAGAGAACAGAGTTCAAGCTGTTAATAAATTACTGCGGAATCCTGACATAAAATTGAAGGTTGGGAATTCCATCTGTTGTTTTAATAGAGAGAGAGAGAACGATTACTTAAATATTTTAGAAAGGCTTGGCTGAGTAATAACCAGAGAGATGAGCTAGGATAGTATTTACAAGTCTGAGTTACTGACTCACTGTGATAGCATTATAAGACAGACAATAGGAAGCTACTAAAAAACCTTCAGTTTTTCTTTTCTCAGTCTTTCAAGCTTCCCTAAAAATTCTCCATCCTGGAATAAGACATAGCATTAAAAAATTATGAAGTTGACATGGCCTTAACTTCATTTCTGGAGGCATTACTGCTGTGAAATTGCAAGGTCTGACCTTGATTTAAGTGCCTCAAGTCTGAAATATCTTGCTCTGAAGCAGCCCAGTGCAGTTTTACTGCATGGTGATGGGATGTAGGAAATAAATGACTGGCTGCTTTGAAGCTGAGTGGTAGGAGCTGGGTAGAGAAGGGAGGAATAATTGTTTGAGCAAGCAGAAGAACTCGTGGTATAAGACAAAATACTATTAATTAGAGGACATGTAATTTGGGCATTTTTCTTATTCTCAGAAGGAACTAAAGACGAAATTTGTGCTCAATTCAGCTTTGAAAGAGCATAGAACTGCTTAGATATGCAATACAGAAACTAGAGGTGCTGCACATAGAGTTGTAGGTTGGCTGAGGGCTTGGAGGCAGCTGATTACCCTTTCCCCAGCCTTCCCTTTGCAGAGGCTGTCACTGAAGTGTTCAGAGCGCTCCGTTGGGGTGGTGGGGAACGCTGGCCCCCTTCGCTCCCGTTAATCTCCTCCTTTCGGTGACAGCACCGGCTGCTCAGCAGCGTGGCCTGGAGACTGAAGGAACAGTGCCCGTATGGGTCAAAACACCTTTGTGGCCGTAAGCAGAGTGCCACTGCTGGCCTGAGACTCGGGCAGGCAGCAATGGGTACTGCCCACCCAGCCACGGAATGCCAGCTCCATTAGGACGTATAACCCTGCTTCCTGGGAGGGAGGCTGTCAGGATTTTTTTCAATTAAAACCAAACTCATATTTCTGCGTCAGAATGTATAATGTTTTTGCATAACAGAAGGCTTCTTTATTGAAGTATATTCAAAGAATTAACATTGTGAGGTTTAAAAATACATCATATTGAATTTTTTAAAAACAATTGCCTTTTTGTAACTAGGTCATCTATCCATTAATTCATATCCCTTATTGCTCAGAGATACTAATATAGATTTTTTTCATAGCATTAATCTCCTGTAATATGAATCTTTTTGTTTCTAAAATAAAACCCATTAAGCATTTGCTAGTTCATAAAAAAATACAATAATCTGATAGCCTGATTAGATGTTATTTAATTTGATAATGGTGCACCAGTGGCTAGGGGGAAACTGTTAAATAAACATGGAAGCATTGCTCTATTAAATTACGATTAAATTATCGTCTTGAATCTATCCTTAAACAGATCTCCCACTTCCTTAGCAGCATTTTTAGGAATAGACTAATGAAATCTGTGGAATAACTTGCATATGCAAATTATAAATGCAAGTATTTTTTGTAGTCATAGCAGACATAGGTGACAACAAAACCGCCTTTGAGTTTTTGCCAAAATGTAGAGGTATCCTATTGCATAGGTAAGTTAATGCACAGATCTTCAGCTCCTCATGTCCAGAGGGAATGAACAAGGGTGGCAAGGACATTCAGGACGGAGGCAGCACTGGGGAGGACTGCCCCATGTGCAAACTGCCCGTGCCTTGGCTGGTCCCACTGGGAGCACAGGGCCTTCCTCCCTCCTGTGCATGTGGAGCTGCTGACATGCCCTGACACCACCTCTGAGTCCCAGGAGGCTGAAAACATTGAACAAGAAGATGGAAAACCTGCTGTTAGTCCTGCCTACGCACTGGTTTAGGAAGAGGAAAGCTGGGAAGGATGTGGGAAATGGAGCAGTGGCAGCTGGTAGCGGTGTCACATAGGATCTCAAGGAGAAGGATTGCAGCTTTCTTTATGGTGCTGGAGAAGTGATGCTAGAACAGGAGCTCTGAGAGGTGTCAGGGCAATTTTTGGTTACTGCAGTAACTTGCAGTCCTTGCAGAGAGAAGTTGCTGCTGTGGAAGAGTGAGCTGGGATTGGTGTTTGTCACTATGGGTGGTGCCGTTCCAGCGATAAAGGTGTTGGGGAGCTTTTCCCATAGCCCCAGGGTCTGTATAGAAAGCAGAGCCTGTGTGTCCATGTGCAGTGCCGTGCCTTCGTGAGCCCTGCAGTGCCCAGAGCCGCGGTGTGTGCATCCCGTGATACCTCTGCAGCAAATTGGATTTGCTTCAGTGGAGTTGCTCCAATTTATGCCTGAACAGAATTAGGCCTTCTACATGGTTTGGATTCAAATTATTGCTTGTCACAGCCACCAAAGTCATCTGATGTTAATTCACTGGAGTACTGTGGATTGTCTGTGCTCTCATCTTGTCTCTTACTGTCAAAGAAATATCCCCAACTGAAATGTATCCAGAGCTCATGCACAGCAGCTCGTCTCTTTTTCCTGCAACTCAGAGGAAAGGAAAAATCTTTTGTAGTACACAGTGACCAGAAATGAGCTTGTAAATCAGGTACAAACTATAAGAATGTTAAAATAATTCTGTGCCAAAGAATTAGTTTATAAATATTCCTTGTGAAGATTATGCATGAAACCAGTTAGCAGGAATTACTGGGTTTTAGGAAGCTGGAAAACATTGGTGTATATATTAAATGTTTTCTATTGATTAAGTGCAGGCTGTCTGTAAATATCTCTTCTTACCTTGCTTGCTGCTATGTTGCTATTTTTTGTACTATGCTATGGGGCTGCTCTTGCTCTTTGTCTGGCTCGATTTTTTTTTAAATTTGGAATTGTCTTGGGAAACGATGATAGAATGTGATTTGTTTTACAAGCCTGGAAGAGCTCTCTGTAGAAGGCAAGATGGGACCTGGAACATGGTCTTAGTTTGAGGACTGCAGATACTGTGCATAAGCCCTGAAAACATATGTGGATCTCATTCAGTATGAGAAAAAAGTGAGATAATGATTTATTATTGCATACTTTAAATAATTTTTCTAAAATGTGAAGAATAGCTAAATTGGAAAGATGGTTTTGATTTTTTTTTATTTCAGTTGGTTTAACACACAATAGTTATATACTTATTTACAATTTTAAGCTTATGCTTTGAGAAGTTTTAAAATTCAAGAAAATTCTTGTATGTGAGCCTTTTCAGACCTTGCTTGTGTTTGCATTATCATTCACATGCCCCTGGCATGCTTTAAGGGACAGTGGCTTGAATCCCATAAGAATAAAATAATTTTAAATGGCAAAAGACATGTCAAAAATGTCTATTTTACTTTATAGTGGTATAATTAGTCTGATTTTCACAGGAATTAAGAATGTATCTATTAGAATATCTTTCTAGCTAATGAAGAAAAGGTTACTTTTTGTATTATCTTAGTAAAAATACGTTACTCGAATTAAAAAATTTTAGCGTATGTTTCTCAGACATGTATGAGAGAATGGCTATTTTGGAAGGCTGTCTTGTGCTCTTTTTGCCCTTTATTTCACCAACAGGGTCTTGTGGCTCGAGCAGGTAACTAAAATATATTAATAATATAACCTAGAATACTGATGAATTGCATGGCCTTTGGCAAGAAAAAAAAAAAAGAAAATTTGTCTCTGAAAATGATCTGTATGCCAGGAGTTGGAACTTTGTGAAGGATGATCAGCTCTTTGTAAAGAGCACTCAGGTTCTTCTGCATAGCACGCTGTAAAGATGCCTCGTGTTAGCAACCAGCTCACAAAATCCAGGGCGTGAGAATTTGGAAGTGATGCTCTAAAAATACTACCCTGAACTTTGTCATTATCTGAGATGTGGAGAAAATGCCAGTGGGATCATTCACGGGACAAACTTCTTTTATCTACTGACTTTCAAACTTCTTTCAAAGATGTTGTCTAGGAGGTCTCATATGTCTAAAGAAGGTACAAGTGAATAGGATCCTGTATTGTGGGAGTTAATGCTTATTTACAGCTTGTCTTAGTCCTCATCCCATTGACCTTTGCGAGCCATTCTGTCACTGATCTTTGGGATTTCACAGAGCAGTCAGTTCTGCAGAATTAACTGGCTCTGGTTTGCTTTAGACTGAGGTAATGGCGCTGTGCTTGGGTGTATTGGGTTTCTTGAATCCCCACTAAAGTTCACACAGAAGCATTGCCACTGTTGGAAAAGGTGAATCAAGCAGCTGAGCTCCATTTGTTGCACCTCTCTGTTTACTTTCTCCAGTAAACACTGAACTCTAAAGAACTGTAGTAACTATTTGAAATCACTGAATTTTTCAAGATTTGGACTACTTTGGCTGGTGGAATTCAGGAGCTGCAGCTGGAGTTGAACTGGACACTCAGCCCAAGTATGATCAAAGCTAAGGTACTTTTTGCTGCTGTGAAAAAACCAAAACAACTTGGCCTTAGGTGATCTTCTCTCAATGAAAGAAGTGCTTTCAAAAGCGCTCACACCTCTGTTTCTGGGCCTTCTAGACGTGCTGAACAATTACCTGTCTGTGTAGGCAAACAAGAGCCTCGAGAAACCAAATGCCTCATGCCTATCCTTACTTGCATAGTCCATCTGTCCACAAAAATAATGTGGTATTCTCAAATATCTAAAAGCTTGGCAAAATCTCTTCAGCAGGCCTGGAATCAAGTTTTTTGTTTTTTTTTTGTTTTTTTGGGTGTTTTTTTTGTTTTTTTTTGTTTTGTTTTTTGTTTTGTTTTTTTTTTGGAAGCATCTAAACTAATATTAAGATGTTAGGTGGAGGAAGGCTGTCTCTCAGGAGATGAGAGAGAACAGGGAGCTGTACCTTCTATGTGAGTGTTATAGGGCTGTGGTGGTTCTGGGCAGCAGAAGTCAACAAGGTTCAGACAGCAGTATTCATTTCAAAGGTGATGTTCCCATACCATCTGGGATTAATACACGCTACAGAATGATTCATAAAACTGCACGGAAATGATGTATGTTTATCCAATACCTTTGGCACTCAGCACTACTCATAAAAGTGTAAGTGTTCTGTTCTCTTTGAAATAGGGACTTGACAGAGTATAGGGTTCCCTGCTTCTTGTTAGCATCTCATCTAAGCTAGGAGTGGACAGGGAACATTTTAATTTCTCCTGTATCTCTGGGGAAGGGCAGATCAGTCTACTTCCTCATTATCCTGCCTACCAGTGGGCCTAGCTATAAAGTTATAAATGGTAATTTTTTTGCTAAAACTGCTCTTGGATGAGTTGAAGATCAACTATGCAAAAGAGTTTGGTACTTGCTATAGAAAAATGTAAAACACCAGCACTAGAATTCTCCTTGGACTGTACTTAAGCCCTTTAAAACTACCACAAATGTTACTGAAACAAGCAACCCCAAAACAACCCCCAACATTTTAAGGCAAAACAAGCCCTGGGCAAAACTAAGTAGAGTCTCAGCATACATTATACATTACAGGATGCTTATTCCTATAGCTGCAGGTGATCTAGGTACTCCATAGCAACAACCTTGAAGCGTTTTTAAAAAAATATTGTATCATTAAAAAGTAATAGTTGCAGGGACTCTTCAAACGCAATTTTAATACTTGACAGACTAATAGAATTTTGGAAACTGAACTTTATTTTTATAGTCACTCTCATGACAAAGATTTTTAGCATAAAACTTTTACTCTAAAAAATCCATAATATAATACTCCCCAAGTGAAGGAGTGGAGTTTCTCACAATGCTTTTTCATGCTAGTTCAATCCCACATGGAACAGCTACACTATACCACAGGCAGCTTTGAGCAGTAGAATTGGGTGGAAATGGCTGCACAGCCTGTTGGTGCACTCAGACCCTGATTAGAAAATTGAATGAGAACCTAAAACTTGTCTGAATTAAGAATTTATATGGAAAGTCCTAGTAAAATGAGCAACTCAGTCGCAGAGTATTTTTGAAAAAATCTCATTTTACAAGTCAAATTAAAAATCCCACTTTACAGGACCACTTATGTTTACAATGCAAGTTAAATGGCATTGAGTGTCCTTTGTCAATAGCCTCAGTAAAAACAAGTGGGAGATTAGTCTAACACTTGCATTCAAGACCCACGGATCCAAAGTCACATGCAGCCTGACATGACAGTTTTCTGGTACCTGGTGACAATCCAGAACCTGCCCTCGGGGTAGCTCTGTGATCCTGAGTTGTTTGGTCAGTCATCTGGGATGCAGGAAACCGACTGCGACATCTCTGCAGTGGAACAAAATGAAATGGGGGAAC
The DNA here is from genome assembly GCA_013397755.1 of Cnemophilus loriae. Classification (NCBI taxonomy): domain Eukaryota; kingdom Metazoa; phylum Chordata; class Aves; order Passeriformes; family Corvidae; genus Cnemophilus; species Cnemophilus loriae. Next base: position 687,261 of record VZTF01004042.1, read on the forward strand.
TTCAAAACCTTTCATGAAATAGTTATTTTCTGCCTTGCTATGTTATCTGCTAAACTTGTCCTTCTTCATTTGGAAAGCATGGATTGCTCTGCAGCTGGGGCTTGAACTGAACCTGGCATGGGCCCATGCTGGAGGAGTATGGTATCCACCCTGGTAGCTGTGACTAAGGCTCTTCCTTGTGCATTAGTCCAGGCTCAGGAGGCTAATGTGGACACTCAGCACAAGTAATTGCACGTGCAGAACAGCAAAGCTGTGGTCAGCTTGTTGCAGTAGCACATGTTTGCTTTTAGCATATGTGAAGGGATGCCAAATCAAGTGAATGTACCTCAGGGCCAGAAATCGGATCCTGGTGCTGGGCTGTAAGATGGCCTCATGTAACACTCATGTTAGTGAGAGGAAGAAAAGTTTTTATCCCCAAAAGTTAGATGTTAGGGAAACAACTGCTGGAGCTGTATTGCTTCTGAAAGTACTGGGAGCTCAAAACCTCAGTGGTGGTGGCTCTGGTCATGAAGGTTACCTCTGGCTCAGGTGAGTGGGGAAAACTCATCTGGAGCTGGTTTCTGTGATGGAGGAAATGGGGCCACCTTCCTTTCAGACTTCTGCTCTGTTCACTTCAATACATTTCTTGTTCCAGCATTAGTGTGCCGGGCAGCCGGGTAGCGACATGAGCACAGATTTTAAGTGTTTTGAATATGTACAGAACAGAGCAGCAGCAGCTGCAGCGAGCAATGCCAGAGCCCAGGCCACCAAGCAGCAACCCAGAGCATCTGCTCGGTGCCTCCCCTGAGCACCAGTGCTGTGCTGTAGCAGCTCTGTGGTACTGGGAACAAATGGCCCTTTTCATTGACCGAGGGGCTGATGCTTCCAGAAAGCCACGTGTGGCCTGGGGGAGACTGCAGTGACCCGGTACAGGTCTGAAAGGGGATGTTTGTGCAGTATCTGATCCCTCTCCTTAGTGTGTTCCTGCTTGCTTGCAAGCAGATGCTCTCCCTGTGCTTGCACATCCTGCTTGGGAAACTAATTCAGTGTCTGTGTGGTGAAAGCAAAGGTCTGAGAACATTGAAATGAGAATGAAGGCTGTAGCACCTCCTCAAAGTAAGCATGCCAAATGGACTCTTAATCCCCAAAATTACTGGTTTAGTAGAACACAAAATAAGGTGCTCCTTAAACAGAAGTTCAACTGTTGCATCAGACAAATTATCATTTAAATGTTTTCTAAAGAAATCTCCATCTACTGGGCCATTTCTCTTGAGCCTGCACTTCTCAGTAGCTGAGTTATGGTCCTGTCTAGCTCCTCTGGAAAACTCTCCCTCACCTCAGAGATGGAGTTGCTGAAGTGGCCACTGGCCAGAGGTGATCCTGCTCTTCCTCCTTTGCCAGCTCTGGAAATTGCCTCACCATCTATGGGGCTTGTTCAGAGCACTGAATTGGCAGAAGACTACCTCAGGGAGCTTTTTAAAGGTTATTCCAGATGAGCATGTTCATTTACTACTAGGAAAGGTATAATTTCCCTGTCTCTTGGCACTGTGTTTTCTGACAGGATGTGGGTGCCAGCATGAGTGGGATGGGCAACGGAGAATATACAAAGACTCATCAAAAATCATCCTTTTTCCAAACCAAGATGGGACTCCTTACTGAAGCAGTCCATAAGGATGGTGGACTGTAATATATGTGCTGGTGTAATAAAAATCCTTGAGAATGGAAGATGAAATCCTGGCATCATTAAAATCAGTGGAAAAATGTGCTGAATTCCATTAAGATCTTTCACCATAAAAAGTAGGGGTGTCCAGTAACCCATCAGGCTGCTCATACCTTGAACCCTTATGACTTAAGAGCAATTTGCTGGTGCAGGTTTTTATTTTGTTTTCTGGTAACTTAGAGAAATATCAAGCTCCATAAGATTGATGCTTCCCCCTCACCTTCCCCTCTGAACTTACGAGAAAGCAAATGCTGCAATCTGTTTTCCCTTTCTTTTCAAGGATGTGCTCTCTCAGCCAGGCACATTTTAAAAGTGAAAGATCAAGATTTAAAGAGAAATATTAAGAGCATGTAGTTATCAAATAATGCAGAAGTCTGCATCCCTGAATTGATCATTATAAACCTTGATGCACTTGCAAACCACAGCTTCTTTTCCCAAAGTCAGAGCTTGTCCCTTGTTCTCCTGTTAGACCACGGGATAAAACATGCTTATCCATGTGAAGTTTAGGTTTGCCTATGTTGCAGCTTGAGGCCACGTAGAAAATGTGGTCTTCCTGTTTTTTTGAGTTTAAAAATCTAAAGCTTCACTCTTCCTGCTGGATGGGCTAGAGTGCTATAGAACCAAAGGCACGCTAGTTTCAGCTTCATGGAGCCTGTGGTGACAATGCAAATGCAAAAACCTTTTGCAGGATTTGAAATGTAGATTATATTGGTATTATATAGGACATTGGGGACATAGGAGTCATTTGGCATTGACTTCATACTGGCATATTTATAGTCACGTTTTTCTATTTATGATCGTTTAGGAATAGGATCAGGAAATGGATATTGAAACATTACTTGCCAAAAGCAAAGATGACTGAAACAGATGACGTGATCTTTAGAGTAATTTTGTACAATTGGGGAAAGAGAGGAGTAAAGGAGAAAACCAGTTTACATGTCAGTTCTGTGAACTTCAGAATAGAAAGGCCAGAAACTACAGTGAGAAATGATCTGAAACAGTCAGCAGCATTGCTTTATTGTGAGAAATGATGATGATAAACTTGGCTACAAAGACAGTGAGAAATTTGGTGGTGTAAAAGATCACAGTCCAGAGTTACCAGGTTCACAGGACTGAAATCAGAACTGAAAGTGGATGCCAGCAGAATCAGACACTTTGGCTCCACAGAAGAAAACTGGGCAAGAATAAAGATTTTTTCATCCAAATGCCATGGCTCCAGTCCCTGACTCTGAGAAAAACATGCAGAAGAGCTTGGTTATTGTTTTCCCTGAAGATGTCTTGTACAACTTGATAAAGCACAATAAATTGCATTTACTTATTAGGGTGTTTAGAACAGGGCAAAGCACTAGGCTAAAGATAGGAGCACGCACTGTAGGTTTGGAGTGACCTTTTCAGTTGCTGTTTCCTGCACTGACCGAAGAAGCTGCACTGTCATTATCCTTTCATAATTCACTTCTCTGAAAAGAAACCTTATTTCCTCTTTAAATCTCCATGAAGACTACTTTTTTAGCCCAGTTCCTTAAGCTGTTGCTATTATAACTTAAGCTAAAAACTTTTGGTAGCAGAAATTTCAAGGATAGTCGAGAAACTGGATCAGCTGCCCTCTTAGCCTTGGTTTTCCTAAGCTAGATGAACCACTTGTTTCTTTCTGCCAGAAATCTCATCTGCCATGAGACTAACTTGTTTCCTCTATTCTATGTTGGCTTTACCAGTTTGTATCAGCTTCTGTTCTTACTCTTAAAATGACTTTGGAGCGGGTTATCCTTTCCCCACAGTTTTCCTCATTTATCAATTCCAGATGATAGTTTTAGCAAATTTTGTTTAAGAAAATTCCAAGACTCTAGTGTTAATATTCTGGATGACTTCAGGAAAGTTTTTCACTTAGTTTCCCCTCCTTAAAATTTGCTCTTATGAAATAAAAATCATAGTTAGAGAACAACATTTGTTTCCTTTTCCATTTAACTAAAGCAAGTTATGATAACTTTAAATTTATTTTGCATGTGCCACTCTCTTATAGAGTGATTTATAAAAGTCTAATATAACCTTGCTTATTGATTTGATAATTATTTCATAAAGAAATCTGCCAGCTGCCATTTTCGGGAATACCTTTATCACATCTTAGTGGAAAACACCGGTTCATGTAAGCAAAATTAAGGTTGCTCATTATAGAATTCTTGTTAGTGTTCAGCTTCCTAATATGAAAGTGGGTTTCAGTAGTTGGTTATTGAAGTGATCTTAGCAGAACCTCTTCTCATGCTTCTTCCATGCTTTGAAACGCTTTATATATTTAACTATGCTGGCCTTGCTTATCTCATTATCTTTTATTACATCACTGATAAATAATTCTACCTCCCTGTAACAGGTTTCTTACACACCTTTTGTTTCTTAATGTTAGCTGCAGGTACCTGTACTAGGGTTAGGGTGAGGTTCCCTTGGTTTTGAGTGTCTATATAATGTCTTCAGTCAAACTTTAGCAAGTTTCTCTTCATTTTTCTGTTCAAATTTCTTTTATTACACAAGACAGTAAGGGCAGGCATCCATTTTCAACGACATTGAAGCTTTATATATAAATTTGGATGTTTAACATCTACTGAGCAGTTAAAGCAGATTGCCACAGGTGCACGACTTTATATGCTCGTGTGTATGTGCATGGACTCAGTGAGTGCAAAGTGGTTATGCATGTGCAGGAGCTGAGCTCTGCAAGTGAAGTGGTTACATGAGGCCTCTAGCCTGTTATCATCGGAGATGCTCTTAAAATGAGTAAATATTTATGTGATAATTAACTATTTTACAATGACTATTTTACTGACTTCGTTGAAAAGCCCAGTAAACAACCAAGAGATTGCAGAAGGATGGTTTGTTTCCCTAAGATCTGCTGAACTGGAAGAAACTGTTTTTTAGAAATAAGCAACTGACCAAGATAGTGTTTGATCTGAAATACTGGGGCAGCAATGTCATTGCTGTGGTCTGAGGTTGCAAGTGCCTCACTCAGTGCTATGCAATAGGTTATTTAATCTTCTAGTTTTTACTTCTCTGCCCAGGAGATAGAGAATCCCATTTAGCTTTCTCATAATGGTAACTTGTTGATTAATTTCTGTAGGCTGCTGAATTTGGCAGATGAGCATCTTCATAAATCAGACCATCTAGACCTGAATTGCAATCTGGACTCCTCCTTTGGGACCCCTTTGGAAGGCAAGTACATTGACACATTTTCTCTTGGATTATTGTACAGCAAAACTGCTGTAGAAATACTAGCCAGTTAAACTTTCTTAGCATTTTCAATATGTCCTGTCTCTTACAGAAGCTATTATTCCTGATAAAATGATCAGAAGGTTGTGTTTTGAAGTGTGGACTGTTTGTTCCTCACCACAGTTGTTCAGGACTCGTCCTGGCTTGCTCATGTGATCGTGTGCCCAGAGACCAGCTGCAGTTTCAACGTGGATTTGCTGTGCAGCGGTAGAAATCTCTTTGAAAATAGGTAATCTGATATATTAGTTTATATCAAACCATGAGGACTATTATTCATGCTGTTCCTGGTCTTCATCATCATGGCTGTCAGCCTGATATCCTTTCTAATCAGCTGGGTAGACAGGGTTTAAAGCCCCAGGCATATATATGAAGCGGAGAAAGAAGCAGCACTCCAAGGCTGCCTGGCCAAAGTAGCCTTCACTTGTCAATGGCGAGGAAAAGAGAAGGATGGAGGTCACATTGAGGTTTTTTTAATTTTGTTGTGTGGTTGAGGGGGGGGTGAGGGTGTTGATTTTTTCTTTTGAGGAGGAGGGAGGGGCAGAAAGGCAGTGGAGTAGCCTTTGCCTATGTTTGATTTGGCTTAAGAAAGCTCTGCAAACCTGTAATGTACCTCTGTGTCCTAAACTGTAACATGAAACTGAGATAGCGCTAACTGACCCTGTGGGACTGCTGTCACCCAGGTCCATTTCTTAGAAACGCTTTTACTAAGTGTGATTAATGAAACCAATCTCTTGATGATCTGAGCTAGTGGATTCTTTTTGTCAAGTTTTGCTAACCGCAAAATCTGCCAGTCACCCCCAAAGCACATGAAATGCTTTGAAAGAGAAAAAAATATATGCCAGATTATAAAGGTAAGATTTTAAATATGTAGCTTTCTAGATAAATGGGAATACTGGAAATATTGCTGAAAATACTTATGCATATAGTTAACCTTAAGCATACACATAATTCTATTAACTTCAGTGGGACTATATATATTTCTAAAGTGAACCACCTGTGTGTTTGAGAAGACAAAGCCATTAAGCTTCTCTGCACGCAGAATTTGATCCTGTGACTAAGTCTTTGTGTATCATGCTGTAAATTTACCCTGAAGCTTGCCATAAAGTCAGTGCTTTTAAAGAGTATATTTGAAGAGCTCCAGTAGAGTCTCAAGGCAGTTATAATAGTGTGTATTTGATTTACAGCATACCATTGAATTAGAAGGGTATTTGAAAGAGGATTTATGTTAAAATAATGTAGACAGTGATTTAGAGCATGGATTGTGGCCATAAGTATGGGCAAAACAGAAGAGTTTATTGCAGCAAACAGCTCATTGCCTTCTGTGGAAAAAACACTGAAGTAGAAAATTTGGAGATTGTCATCTTGGCCGAGTATATCTGTTAACTAAAAATACTGATCAACACATGGCTTTTCAAAGTAAAGAGGACTTTCAACAACATTTTATGTAAGCAGCACTGGATAGAATTATCAATGAGCTGGAACAGTGATTTGGAAAGGAGAACCATGGAATCAATAAACCAGCTGGGCCAATGAATCCAAGAAATATACATTTCTTGGAAAATGACAAAGCAGTCTGGCAATAAGTGCTACAAAAGAAAGTCGATCTGAGAATTTTGCCAAATTCTTCAATGATACTGAGATGGCTCCTGAGTAGACACATGCCTTGACCTGATTAGTAAACATTTGGATTTTATACAAAAATCTAGAAATGAAATCTTAAAATAATAATTTTGAATCTTTTTTATAACCCTCTCGATTGCTCTCAGTATTGTTTTCCTAATTTCTTACTGGAAGCTTAAAATGCAAGGCCAAAATATCAGCTGGCATAAATTACCTGACTTTTGTGAAGACAGGCTGATATTAAGGACATGGGGCTTAATCTGTGTCCTTCAATATGTCTATTCCCTGCCTTTAATTACAGTCTGTTATTTTGGATTTAAGTGGATTTTAAGATACATGAGGCTGCTCTGTAAAATGAAAACTTATTTTCAACATAACGCTGAACTTTACATACATTTGCAAAGTGAAAACTATGAGAACCCCCTCAGTCTGAACTTGCACTGGGAGACAGGCAAAGACCACAGTGACTCATTTGGTAACGAGGTGCATCTGAGCGAGCACAAAACGCTTCCTGTTGCTGCACGAAGGAGCACTCGGCTGTGCCGGAAGGTGCGACGGGCGGAAACGGTGGGACTTGTATAACTTTTTGATTCGGGCTGCTCTCTAAATTCTGTTACAAACAGCTGATTAGGGGGTTGCCAAGCTTATCAGTTGAATTCTCAGGTTCTGGTTTGTTTTTATTTTAACGCTAACACTTGGAAAACAAACCAGTAATGATCTTCTATGTGAACTTGGGCTGCAGTTGCCTGCTGAGAGAATCTGGTCAGGCCGCTTCACCCATGAAAAAGATCATATTCCTTCTTACAGCCTGAAGTCCACATGTCAAACCTTCCTGGATTCACTGGGAGAGGCAGCACTGCTTTCTGTACCAGCAGCCCCATGGGTGAAGTTACTCCCCAGGACCGTAAGGATACAGCAGATAAAAACTGACGCGGGACAAATGCCGAGGACAGAAAGGTCTATGCAGTGAAACGATGCATGAAATATTAAGAGGGCGGTGTTTGGCAGCTTCATTAGGAGGCCAGGGGAAGCATGCTGCACACCAAGAAAGGATGAAGGCAACTGTGTCTTGGAAACTTGACAAAGAGATCTTTGTGTTCTCCTCTCGTTTGGTTTAACATCGTCACACTCCTCTCTCTTCCCGGAAAATGCTCTCAGCTACAGCAGAGGACCCTGTGTTTCTGTTTGGGTGGATGTGCAAGTCTCCCTCCATCCCCTACCCCCGACACACTGAATCAGTCTCCTGCTGGATCCACATGGATTCACACAGACTATGGGAGTGGACAGAGGGAGTTCTCCTGCTCTTTTTTCAGGCAGGCTGTATATTCAGCGAGACATTTCAAGATCAATTATTCTCAAATTTGAGTTTATATACAAGCTAGTGAATGAAAGATTTTGAAAACCTGAAAGATTTTTTTTTTTTAATGGGAAAACACAATCTTATCCCAGTGCTCAAGGGATGATGTGTGCCTCAGTCCAACATGGAGAGAGTTGACGGCAAGAGCACAGATGATCGAGCTCATAAATAAGTGTCAGCAGAGCTGCTCAGAGTGCTGGAAATTGAAGAAAATCAACTCCCTGCAAAAAGAAGGAATTTGAAAACATTGGAATTTGGAAGAAAAAAGTAGGCCAAATTAAATTATTTTGATGATATTTGGGAAAATAGTATAGGCAAGGTTCAACTGAATGTAGTCAGATCACGATTCCTTTTTTGGACATGAAAATTTCAAAAACATTTAGTAATATAAACTTCTAACCCCAAAAGTGGTTGCAGAGAATATTAAGAAAATGTTCTTTGAAACATAAAATGCTAATTAACATTCTCAATGTACTTTATTAACATTATAGACAGAAAAAAAAATTTACAGACTGTAACTACATCATAGACACAGAGGAATAGGTGGTAAAATACAAAGAGCTAAGGACAGAGAAAACCATTTTTAAGGTAAATTAATCATAACGCATTGAAGAGATTTTTCTACTCTGTTGAAGCAGAAGTAGAAAACAGCATTGCTGGTGCTTGTCACAGAAAAGCATCCTGTTTCATATGGAAACAAGAAAATGCAACTTCTTTTGTCAGAGGGCTTTAAGAAATTTTCCACCACTAGTACTCATCCTTTAGGCCTCTTTGCCTCTTTCTCAGGCACCTGTTAGCTCCTTTATGGTTCTGCAGAGGCAAATCCCCTGTGTTAGATGGAGAAGACAGCAAAGGAAGCAAGGCAGCACAGTGACCTTGCAGGTCACAGGTCAACCACTGCTTGTCCCAGTTGTTTAGGATCCCATCTGCCTTGCAATCCAGCTGCAGGACAGATGTTTTCAATACAGCTTCTTCTAAAGCTCTGAGAAGATTGTAGATTTCAATTTTATGCTGTCAGGAAAAGTATTCCCTGCTGGCAGACATTTTCATGGTCTGGTTCTAGAAATGCCTTCTCTTAGATGCATAACTGTGAGCAGTCACCAGGAAACACGGATCCCTTGCTTGTCCCTAGTTAATGCACCTGGGTTTAGTGCTTGGTTTTAAAGTGCAGGGTGAGTTTAGCAAGAGAGTAGCTGTAGAAGCAGAACTGCCATACTTCAGTGGTTATTTTGAGTGATACAGATCTCTTGTGTGGCTGGATACAGCAGATGGACTGGAGGTATGCTGGTTTGTTGCTTGCATTAACGGTGGTTTGCACTGATTCTTCTGTTGCAGGGAGTGAAAGCCTGCAAGTGTTTGGTTTGAAAAGTGCAGTGAGGTTGCTCTCTTTGTTTCTGAATGAGTCCAAAACAAAATAGGTATGACAAATATCTTTACTGGCAGTGGATGCTTGTTCCTCTGCCATATAACTGTGTGATAAAAGAAGATTTACTTCATGGGTAATGCCCAGATTTGTTGAAAATATTGGTTGACTTCCTCAGCAGGCCAGAAATCACCTTGCAATAAAACACAGGATGTTATTACTTCTCTGGGTTACTGCTATTACAAGTTGATGACTGCATGATGAGAAATTCAAAATTTTCAGTGATAACATTTAATAGAGACAGTCTCAGGAAAACAGCAGAGGCAATTGCAAGCATTTGGGTAAGTGCATGGGCACTGCAGTTACACTATTTCAGGAATCCCTTACTGTATCCATAAAAACAGCCTCTATGACGTGAGAAGATTGATAACACACTCTGTACTGTACATGATTTTCATTCAGTCTGTAGATTACAAAAGTGAACATAAGTTGCATCACATCAGAATCACAGCATATCATGTCTCCAGGCTAAACTGGAAGTCTTCTAAGGAGGTCCTTCAGTTCAAAACAATTTTTATTTACTTAACTAATGCCTGGAAATACCCTATAGTTTTACTGTGGAAAGGAGTTAAAGGAATTCCTTCTTCTCTCTCTCTCTTTTATTTTTTTTTTTTAATTAAGTGTACTGAATGATTGATTATACCTAATTGTCATCCCAAGCTTATCAAGCTTATACATTGAAGAAAGAAACTCCTTTTGCAAGATTCTGACTGTATTTTGTAACACATTAGAGGAACTCTCATACGGATTACATCTCCTGAGTCTGCTGGTGCCTGACATATGTTCTGTGAAAAAGAAAAATGACATACTGTTCTGTAAAACTATTCCCCGTGTCTTCCCACTTGCCAAGCTTACTATACATTATGTGAGCAAAAAAAAATGTCCAGAGTATTTCAGGAAAAGTGGAACAAACAATTGCAGTTGATTGTGACAGCAATGAATATACTTAAAAGTGTAAATGCTGGTATCAGGAATATTCTTTAAGTTCTTTGAAATGCTTTCACTTGGCATATTTCAGATTGCCTGGTTTGTACCCTGTGCAACAGGCCCAGCCCTGTTTCTATATATAACTTGAGTGGTATTAAGCAATACTAGGTGTGATGAGCAAAACATAAATGACAGATAACAGCTTTCACAATGCTTTTTGAAAAGCACATCAATGATATTTTGCCACAGAAACCTGTATACAAAATACCACATTTAACAGTTGGCATTAAAGAAACTTAGGAGATAATAGAGCAGTAAGAACATGTCCTTGGATTATTTTATAGAGTGCAATTACATTTTAATGTGTAAAAGGTCCTTGAATGAGGAATTTTAGCTTTGTTTTCTCAGGAGATTGCAAGAGAAAAAATTGATCCTTGGAAATGAGGATTTCAAGACTATTGTATTTCAATATAGTCCATCAGATCTCATGAGCTACTTCTGATGCTGTTTGGATAGAAACATGCAGAGATGAACTGCTTCAAGCAGTGGTAGTGATAAGGATGTAGCGATCTTCTTCTTAAGGGTCAACACCAAGTTCAGGAGTTAAGGCGATGCCCTCTTGCTTCCTGTCTTGAGGTCTCAGGCTCAGTCCCATCATGTCCATCCACACTGTCTGGCTGACTGCAGGTCACCACAGCTCTCAGCTGCATTTCCCACCCACGCTGTAGTGTGCATGATGAGATTTCTCTTTGGTATCACATGTATTTGCAGGGATATTTGGAGTCTAAACATGTTGTGTGCATGAAGATGAATTTTTGTTTAGTCCTGTTTTGAGTGCTTCTTTATCACAAGCCTTGTCTACTAGAAAGGTGACAGGACCATGCACAACCAATCCAGGAGGTTTCTCAAGTGTCCTGAGGACATTTTGTTGTAGCAGGCGATGAATGAACTGATTGCTGGACCTGCTACACACAAAGAAGGAAGAACTGGCTGAAAAGGTGAAGGTCAAGGGTGGCCTTGGCTGCAATGACCGTGAGACTGGGCAAATCCCCACATAAGACAGACTTGGAGGAATACGGGGCCCAGGAGAGCAAGTCTTCAAGGACAACCTTCTTAGGGCATATGAGTAGTCTCTTGCAATATATGGAAAGTAAAGCAAGAGTAATAGAGTGCAAGCATGGGTGGAGAGGGGACTCCTGACCCAGCTCAGATGCACATAGGGAGCACACTGAAGGAGGAAGCAGAGATGGCAGCCCAGAAGGTATTCAGACACACTTCTTGAGCATGCAGAGAAAGAACTGCAAAATCCAAAGCTCAAGCTGAGTTGAAACTAGCAAATGATGTAAAGGGTAAAAAGTGGCTTCTTGTGCTTATATGCCTGGAAAGAGTGGCCAGTGTCAGCCTGGGTCCAGTGACCACACAGCAAGTCTGTTGTGATGAGGCAGGTTCAAGGTCAAGCCAGGAAATCAAGCCAGCAGGTCAGGATCAGGGAGGTAGGAGGCTGGGCACTGACACAGCTGCAGCACAGCTGCAGTGTCGCTCAGGCAGAGGCCAAGTGCAAGAGCCTCAGCTTGAAAGCAGCTCCCAAGAGATGGAGAGGCAGGCAGGCCCTTGCTGAGGTTGTCTCTAGCTTTATTCCCAACAAACAACTCCTATCAGCAAAAAGGCTGACCTTGGACTCAGTCAAATAAACTCCTGAACCAACTAAAATCCTGGCAAGGGGAGTTGAATCAGGGCCCTGATGCACTACAGGCTGGGGATTTGCTGTCCAGAAATCAGTATTGCAGAATAAAACCTGGGGGACCTGATGGACAGGGAGCTGACTGTGAGTGAGCAACATGCTCTTGTAGCAAAAGGAGGCTGACAGCACCCCAGGCTCTGCGAGCAAAAGGCCAGGCAGCCTCTGAAGGGGAAGCATCAGTCCCTCTGTTTGTTTACTCTGCCCCATTTTGGACTCCCCATCACAAGAAAATGAAACACTAATGCAGGACCAGTGGCAGGCTGCCAAGATGTTGTATGGCTGGTGTTTCTGAGGGAGATGGGAGCAGCTGAGAGAGCTGTGCTTGTTCACCCCTAAGGAGTGGTGGCTTCAGGCAGAACTCCCTGGTGTATGCAGCTACTGAGAGGGGTGGGGAGAAGATGGAGCCCAGCTCTTCCCAGAGGTGGACAGAGGCAGGAAAGATGTGTTGAAACATGAGAAATTTTGACTTGATACAGTAATTTTCTTTTTTGCTGTGAGGGTGGTTGAACACTGGAGCAAGCAGGATGCCCAGGAAGGCTGCAGTATCCTCCACCCTTGGAGATGCTCCGAACCAACCTGCATGAGGCCCCAAGCAGCCTCCTCTGAGGAGGAACCAAAGGGGTGCAGACCATCTCACATGTGGGATTTCACATGGCAGCAAGGTACTTAGGTGTGGTGTTAAAATGCAAGTCTGAGGACAGAAGTTTGTACTTAGCAACACTTCTATTTCTCAGGAACACGTACACATTATTCTGCTCCAACATCTGTTATTAATAGAGTATGAAGCAATACGACTTTCTAATGGAACTGTTGAGAAGAGCAACAGATGGAAAATTCTGTGCAAAATAAGTCATATCAATATGATTTAATTTTTGTGTTTGCCTGGGACTCTGACAACAAAATGGCCTGATTCTGTGGCACAATTACAGCAACACTGGAGAACTTCTACGAGCCCTGTTCCCTTCACCACCCCTAAGGAGCAAAGCCCTGAAATAAAACAGTGAGGTGGCTCCACACACTTGCTGCTGTCCTCCTTCTGAACTTTCTCAGGCACAGCCTCTCAAATGTCAAACAGTATGGTGTCCTACCACTCTTCTGCTCTTCAACTGAATCTACAGCTCCAGCGGTTAGGGTAGCCAGTGCGACTGACTCCAGTAAATAAAGCCGTCAGCTGCGTTAATGCAGTAGGGCTCTACTGTCCCAAGGATAGCCCACTGGGCTTGCATTTCTGGAGCTGTCACTTCCTTCTGATCTCATTTTACCTAGACATTAAACTCAAGAATTTCTTCAGTAAGCATACTAATAAATATGGCAGTTTATTGTATTAGTTAATTACTGGGATTACACTCGCATCTGTTGTGCTTAGAACCTTAGAACCGCTTTCTGTCTTTGGTATCTAACACAGCGGTGAGTCAAAAATGGCAAATGCATATAGGGACCTTAACCCATCTGCCTGAAGTATTTGTAGCTATTTAGCACAATGACAACTCGGCCTGCTGTCCTCACACCTCTGAATGAACAAACCTGCAGAAGATGTATTTGATATTTCAGTGATTTACCTATGATTGAGTTGCATAACAAAGTGCTAAAGCAAACAGCAGTGTAGGAAGCCTTCCTTAAATACCGCCATATACCTACATTAGGATTCATACACTAGACAGGGATATAGTTTTTCCTTTATAGAAACAAAAATCAATTAATTTTGTTAGAGGGAACTTACTTTTTCCTAAGAAGAAATGTTGGCATTGCTGAATTACCTTATGGAATTAATTATGAGCAAAGCACCCTCAACAAAACATGAGGACAAATTGCTGGCCAAAGAAGATGGCACTGGGGGCTCCCCAATATGTCGGCCACAACGTTAGAACAGAGTTAGGGATATTCTGCAGGATCTTTTGATAGAGGAAACCATACAGTGATTTTTAACCTTTTAATGCAAGTAAATATAAAAATACACCATCTCTATTGGCTATTTGTAAATTATATACTGTTTGTAGAGCTGAGAGACTGGCTCTTTTTATAACTTATTTTCATATAAAACATCTGTCAATATATACTCTTTTATATATACGGTAATGCATACAGAGGGTCTTAATCCATGGCAAGTAAATAGCTGGAAATGGTTCTTTTAATATACAGTATTCCTTGATTTACTGTTTGAAATTTTTTGGTAGACACAGCAGACAGTTTCTAAAGCAGCCTAGAGACTTTTAACACATCTTCACTTTAATAAAGTTCAGTTCCTAATTTTATGTACATTTGCCCTTACCACAATAAGTCTTCAATTCAGAAGATTACAAGAGTATGAAATTTTTATGTCTGATAACAAAAATCAGTTTCATAGTGCTTTGAATAGAACATTTTAAAAAAGCTCCATTGTAGTTTTAATGAGTACGAGATTCATCAGGTAGCCTGCAACCTGCAGCACTTAAAATATACATTTGAGAAGTATGAGGAGTGTATTCTTGCCTAAAGAGAAGAACAGAATTTATTCAGCAAGAAAGTGTGCAATCTGGTAAGAAACTTTTACTTGCAAATGACTTGAATGAGTGATTTCCTTCTCCTGAATTCATGCATATTGAAAGATGCCGCCTGACCCTGCTGCTTCACTAAAAAATTCTTCCTTAAGCAAACTATCTGCTGGGCTGAAAAAATTTCCACAATAATCACTAAGTGCGGGAAAGAATTGGTTATATTCCCTTAACATTGCCATCAATGTTTCTCGAAACTTTCTTGGAGATTTTTTTTCTATGCAAAGAAAAGAACAACTTCATTCTTTTTTCTGTCTTTCGTTTCTTTGAAGTTCCTAACAGGGAGGCTGGCTGCAAGGTGTCTGACTCGCATCTAAACTGGAACTGGGCAAAGACCACCCCTTGCTTTCAAACACTCCTATGAATAATCAGCATCCACTGGAAAGCACTTGATATTTGCTGGCTGAAGGCTGGATTTGGGCAGCAGACCTGAAAGGTGGCTTATTCTACTGTTAGATTCTGCCAGCTGTCACATCTGAATAAATTAGAAATCCACCCAAATTTTCTAAATTGTCTATGAATTGAAGTTAATATGCATAGAAATATTCCTCATGTTTCATTTTGAAATTAATTTGCATCTGAACAACTGATGAAGCATCCAGACTGCATAGGTAAAGCAAATCTCTGGTTAAACCTTACAAAGGCTTGTAAATATTTACTAAATACACACTTCACATCTTCTGTAGATTACGATGCAAATCTATCTAACAAACAAAAGGTATTATGGATCAGACTGCAGAGATTTGCAAATACTACCAGTAAACCAAATGTTGAGCTAATACAGCCATATCATAAACTTTTAAATTTTTGAGTGTGTTATCTCTCAAAGCCCTGTAGTTTGAAGTTATGTTCATAAAAGTTGCCCCATCTCCTTTGTTAAACTTGTAATTAAAGCTGACCTGATCAAGAAGACCTGCTATCTCAGTCTTGTTGGGAGGACACATCGATTAGAAAGCCAGAGAATCCTCATTTCCATCCAAGCAATGACCTCTGCCCAGGAGTCCACTGATTAATTAATGAGTGTGTTTGGGCAGATTAGCTTTTGCACATAGCCTGGCTGCAAGGACAATGACAGCTGGTGGAATGCAGCATCCCCGAACTTTAATGATAGCATAGCACAAGCTTCACACAAAAGTCCTTACCCAGTCATGGTGAGGTGTCACTTTTGGTCATGTCTACCTTAAATCATCATCTGTTCTTAAGCAGGAAAACTTACAGCCTTTTACAGTGCATTTTTGAATAAATAACATTGAAAGGTTAAAAAAATCACGTTTCCAAGTGACACGATGTGTGGCCGTTTCTTGTCTGTTTCTCATCTCCCTTTTGGAGATCTTAACCCTGCTTTGCACCACTTTTATAGACCCAAACCCACATGGTTTTGATTTGGCAGAGAATGGCAGATTGCTAACAGAAAGGATGTGGATGCTTGTTTTGGCATTTTGTTTTGTGTTTTTCATCTACATCTCCTGTTGTTTCCATATTGAGCTTGGTTGTAAACTAGAAAGTACGCCCTGTGTTTTTTTTGGTTGATAACAAATCTCATGAGGTTTGGGAATCTCAAGAGGTTTAGTAAGACCAAGAGCAAGGTGCTGCTCGAGTGAGTTCAGAAGGGGCCACCCACCTGATCAGAGGCATGGAGCAGCTCTCATATGATCAAAGGCTGATAGAATTGGGTTTGTCCTGCCTGGAGAAGAGAAGGCTTTGGGGTGACCTAATTGCAGCCTTCCAGTACCTGAAGGGAGCCTACAAAACACATGGAGAGGGACATTTTACAAGAGCATGTAGTGAGAGGGCAACAGGGAATGGCTTCAAAACGGAAGAGAATAGGTTTAGATCAGGTGTTAGGAAGAAATTATTTGCTGTGAGGGTGGCAAGGCACTAGAACAGGTTGCCCAGAGAAGCTGTGCATGCCCCATTCCTGGAAGTGTTCAAAGCCTGGTTGGATGGGGCTTTGAGCAACCTGGTCTAGGGGAAGGTGTCCCTGCCCTCGGCAGGGCACTTGGAACTAGATGATCTTTAAGGTTCCTTTCAACCCGGGACATTCTATGATCCTGAGATGGAGCTGCCCTGATGGCACTTCCATTCTCTTATCTGATTCAGATGAAGTAGATCTTTGGATATTTTTTTCATCCAGCCTTTTATTCCAAACCATTAATAAATTCAGGAGACAATTAAGGCTTGTAGGTCCAATTCAATTTACATGAGACCTCTTTTTATTGCCAGTACATAAGAGCTGAATTGCGTAAGTATTTGAACGAGTTTTAAAGCTCCTTTACATTACTAGACTGGTACAGAGAGACTGAAAAGATGAC
Source organism: Cnemophilus loriae (assembly GCA_013397755.1). Lineage (NCBI taxonomy): Eukaryota > Metazoa > Chordata > Aves > Passeriformes > Corvidae > Cnemophilus > Cnemophilus loriae. The sequence goes on from VZTF01004042.1 coordinate 704,120, forward strand.
TAATGAATATTCACCACTGGTAAACTACAACAGAAGATTGAGTAGGAATCTTCATCTCTAAGGTACCTGTTTTTCAGTTGCTCCTATCTACAAAACAAATGTTCATCTCCCCCACCTCCAGCAAATCCTCTTATATCAGTTCCTATGCTAATCTTTTAGATATAATTTAAGGTCAAGGTCACTCATTTTCATGTTATGCAAAACATAAAGAAAACAGCTTTATGTCTTCTGGATTACGTGTAGAACAGATGACTCTGAAAGGTCCAAGTATCATTTGCTTCATGGTTCTAATTTGGAAAGGAAAACCAAAGAGTAAAGAAAAGTAAACTAGACTCACATTTTCAGAATATACTAAATTAATCAATTTTCTGCATATCTAGAAGTTTTGCTTTCAGTTTTTCCTTCTTCCTTAACCCTCCTTCAAGGAAAGGCTGAAACCAAGGCAGTAGCAAGAGGTGGTTTTGAACATCAACACCTTTCCTAAAACATTATCTTTCATTAAAAGCTGCAGTGGTTGCAAAGTAGTCTTGAAAACATGAACTAAGTGTAACCTGGGCTTTTAAACTTGAACTTTCTTTACTCTTCCTGCTCTTCCAGGCAGGCGAGGTTTAGTCACTGCATGCAGTCAATTTGCCCCAGTGACAAGGCATGTATTTACTTTGGGAAAGAACCCTACCTATTTTTTCTCCAATTACGATAAAATGAAATCTAAGGGACCCAATGGTCCTATTGGCCAAGACAGACCTCAGTCCAAGAGTGGCTGGAATTGCATGGCAGATCAGCTTGACAGGCTGCCAGACCACTCTTCTGTCTGCAAAAGTGGCAAGCATCAGCAGCTTAACAGAAGAGAAAAATAAACTCACACTAGACTTATAAAATATTTACTGTAATTCAAAATACAGATTTACTGAAATCCCTTGGTTTGGTTTTTTTTCTTTTTTTTTTTTTGGTTGTTGGTTTTCTGGTTTTTTTTCTTTCTTGTACACCTCAAACGGAAATTTTCCACAAGTAAAATGTCTCAATATTTGGATAATCATCCGATCCAAATTCAATCTTGTTAGAGTATTGGACACTTTTTGCAGAAAAGACTTTCAAATTCTGTGTGCTTTACTGTAGATCTAGAGGGAGAGATGGGTGGCAGAAGGGAGGCAGACAGACAGAGGTACAGACACGACTGTGATTGTGTCCCATATCCTTCCCTGTGTGCTCTTTCTCCTGTACCCAGCTTTACCAGGTGCTGCTGGAGCCCTTTTGGTTCTGTAACCTCCCCAGGTGCTGGATGCCTTGCTCTTCCCATCCCCTTGCTAGAGCAGACATGGGCATTGCTCCCCTCTCTCCTGGCTGTTTAGTCCAGACTGATCCCGCCAGAGAAGTTCAGTTTAACAGTGGGTGAATTAACGCTGCCTGCTGTGAGGGCCTCTTATGGTAACTCATATCTTATGTAAAAAATTCACATTTAATTTTTTTTTTTTTTAAACCCTGAGCTACATGAAGTGCGTGGTTATGTGTTAAGGGTACAAAGCCCCAAGCAATTTCATTTACTTCAGTGGGAGTTGCAAATACTGGCTGCTAAAACACAGCCAAAAATTACTGCAGAATGAGGACTGCGAAAGTAAGTACTTGAAACCCAAGAAAATCCCCAAGCTAAGGTTACTGCTGCAACATTCAGTTCTTTTCATGGTGCATCTATGTTTTATTATTAGTTAATCTATGTCCTGTGAGGTGTGTAGGATGTGCAATGAAGCCAAATCAATATTGGTTTAGAGAAGTTAATATTTGTAATTTCCTGACTTTTGAATATTTGATTTTTCAGCCCCAGTAATGCACTAATGCTGTTTTATGTGTTTAATATATAATTGGCTTGAATTTTTTTCATCTTTTCAACTGTTGATACGATGATTAGTTTCTGGGGGAAGAGTGAAAAGAATGACGTTTTTTCTTTGGCCCAGTACCACAGAATCTATTTTATGCACTTTTTCATTTCAGTGTTACTATGTTGGTGAGGGAAACTCGGTGTAGGTGGGAATTTGGCTGCTCAGTGCCTCTCAGATGAATGAAACTTGGAAGCCTCTCAAGGACGGTGCTAGTTTTATTTCCTTTCCAAACTCGCGGGAAGCACTCGACGATTTAAAGCTTTTTATGTGTGTTTACAGGAGGGTGGGTTTGCTCCAGCCGTCCCCTGCTGCACTAGCTCTTCAGCAGTTTGGGATAGTGTTAGTTCAGCACTCGATAAAAACAAAAGCTAAGAAGATTACCGCAGGTTAAATTAACATTTATGACCTTTAGTACGAAAAGCTCCACTTTCCTGCTGTGCATAAAGAACGGAAAAGGGCTACTACAATGTGTCAGTGCACACAGCAGCCGGACTCATCCTCTGAGCTGCTTTAGCAGCGGGTGAAGTTGCCTGTAAAGTGACACATGACGGTCCCTGTGCGCTGCCCTGCCCCACCTGCCGGGCCTCGGGCAGGGCCCGCAGCGCCCCGGGCCCCGCGCACCTGCCGCGGAGGGCACGGGCTGCCCGCCCTCCCCCGCCGGCCTCAGGTGACACCGGCCCCGGCGGCTCCTCGGGCCGCCGCGGAGCTTCCTGGTTCCCAGAAGGTGCCAGAGCGGCTGCAACAGGAACTGAGAGACGGGGG